>JACSYO010001146.1:177500-182500 GCA_016806645.1 Ophiodon elongatus | reverse complement strand
AACACTGCAAAGGGTTTGATCATTAATTATTAGTTACAGTTTTTTTCAAAACAGACCTCATTAAAACTTTGTTTTTTTCAGAAATCTAGATAAATCTTCCTTTTTGAAAACAGAACGTGCCGGGACATTGCCTTTAACAATAGCATCCAACACCTCATTTAAAAATCAAATGATTTTAGTATTGATTTTGGCAATTTTCTGATATGTCTAGGGGCACACACTAACCAGAATAAGTATATAGTACACACTTCACTACACACGTATTGATAGGGTGAGAAAAATCAGCTTCACTATTGACGTTGAAATGGCTGTGATTTTATTTATTTATTGTCATGTAAGACATGGTCTTAAAATATTCTTAAAATTGGTAAGGATTTCCAAAATGAAATATAATTTATATTTATTATATATTTATTTAGGGTATGTGACTAAAACATAAATTGGATTTAAAAGGGGAGCGGGTGAGGCGCGTGCTGGACAGACGCATGTGATACACATTACATTGTGTTCCAGGGGCTTGCTAATGAAATGCTAATTATTGGGAAAGCACACTACAATACTGATTAGCTGCTTCCTCCACCTCTGATTTACACACATTTCATGTCGTAAGAGCCTGATTTCTGGACTAAAATCAAAAGGTAATTCACATATGGGTATAGTGTTACAATACGCTGGCCAAATTAAAAAATAAGAAGTGAAATGTCCTTTTTTTGCACAATACTGGAAGTAAATCATACGATTCGTTATGATACCTCTGGGACTGAAGAGGGAAGCACACATTTGAATGACCAAATTGTTTCCTTCAAAACACAAACCAATTATGATGACACTGTGTATGATTATTCCACTTTACTTCTAATTTCATGGAACATTTCGGGAGATCAGATGAAACAACGTGTTTTTAAACACATATTACACACACGCATGTTCATGGCTCAGTCATACAAATAAAAATAAATAAAAAAAATCATAAAATGACAAAAGACAAATATCCGCATCTGCCATCGTTAAAAATGTCTTGCATCCCATTCATATTTTCTACAGATATTTTAGGGCTGGCGCCTCCAAATGTACAGCCTTCAAAAACCTCTCTCCTCCCAGAATGCATCTCTTCCTAACACCACACCGGTACATTTTCAGGACTTCCATCGTTTTTTTACCAGAACGTTCAATAAAACCAACACAGCAACACTCCCATATTCATCATCTACATGGTCAAGCAAACATGTATGTGGGAATGGTTATTGAATAACATACATGTTACCCATAACTTACCACGGTCATTATTGTTCAACCAAAGGGATGAGTATCAAAACTGTTCTGTGGTTTTCTGTATCTTCTCACAAACCTCTGCATGTGGACCGGGTCTTGACCCAAAGACCCCAGACACCTGACGGGGAACGTGTCACTGAACTGGGATCACGTTTAGAAATGTACAACTGATACCTCCAAAAACCCCAATCATCGACAGATCCACCGCAACAATATGCACTCTTTGTACGGACGGACTTGTTGGCTTTTTTTTAAAGCTGCTGGTTTTCCAAGGATATAACAGTCTTTTGTAAAAAAAAAATTTTTAATTTTTTATTATTTATTATTTATTTTTTATTATTCATTTTATTATTATTATTGTCACTATTGTTTTCCAATAGTACTTTTATCGAAACTTTGTTACTTTTTGTTATTGTCGATGCATTACCCTGAAAATTAATTTTCAGTGATTTTTATTAAACTATCCATTTGGTCTTAATGGAGTAACCCACCATACACATACAAGTACACTGTGCATTTTGTCTGTTGGTGAGTACACGGGTCAAACGGTTCCACCAATGCTCTGAAAGGGCCATTAATAATGTATAAGGCGGTAAGACAGAGTAGAGACAACATATAAAAATACTACATGTCTATTTCAACAATAGAAATAGCATTTGGTCTCCTGTAACTTGAGCTTTCATTACCTTCCCTAGCTGAAAACATCCCTCAGATCCTATAATTTGGCAGGTCACATTTTCAGTCTGATGCCATTAAAGGTGGACTCGGACCTGTACATAGTTGGTTCATCTCTGCTAAATATCTCAGCATGCACACGTATCCCCGGTCAGGTCTGTGTTTTAGGGATCCTCCTGCCACTCTGGATAGTGCATTTCACATCTTGCTGTCAACGAGGTAATATTAATCTGTTTTTCCTCTCCATTTAGCATCATTTGCAATCTGAGGCTGGACATTTGTAAAGTCCCTTTATCACACAATTACCCTTTCTTTAACAAATATTAAAAACATACAAATCAACACTTAAGTTACTGTATTTGTATTTTTAAATCATATGATTTATCTGTCAGTTTTATATAAAAATCGTTGGGTTTAAGACTTGGATGAAATATTCCCACTGTGACAGCACTTAACGGCCAATTGATTATCCGTTTTTTAGAGATACCTTGTCATGTTAGTCAAGATTACATTTTTTCCCTGACAGTGGCACTGGTCAAAGGTCAGGGGTCGCAAGGAATTATCACCCCGGGCAACATAAATATCCATTTAGAATTTTATGGCAATTTGGCAGGTTTGCTCTGGGGCAAAGCGATGAGAGGACAGACGGACCGACGCTGCTGACGTTCACGACCACATGAGCCCACGGTTCAGACGCTGGGCTGCGTACAGCGGCGTGTGTCGAGCCACTTCACCGCCTTAGCTTGTGGCCATCTAAAAATAATCTTCAACAACCCCCCCCCCCTCCCCCCCACCCTTTTTCTTTTTTTTTTATCAATTACCAAAATATGCCAAATTTCTCAATGCATCACGTTTTATGTCGTCTTCGGAAAAACAGCCACATAAAAGTTCTGTTTTAGATCAGGAGAGATCTTATGAGTGAACCAGTAAACAAGACTATAAAACCCTGACCAAGAATTCAAAGCCAACTTTCGGCACTCATCAATACTTGATGCTTTACAGACACATTTCAGTCCAGTACCTGTCCTTGTTTGGCAGTAGTTTGCGGACCAGACGACATTTTGAAGGCCCCGTTTTCGCTATTAGATCTGGAACACTATTAGGTCTTAAAGCAACCATTCAAGAATAAATTCAGCCTCGTCAAGTATGCAATTTGCTTTTTCCCAAATTCCCAAATGACAGCTATTAAAACTAAGCAATTGTGTAACCTATTTCTTGTCTATGGATTCAGAAACAATTGTGGTGGCACTATGGTGGATATAGCTTTAGAGACATGTGGAGAACTGCTGCCATCAATGTCCAGATGGTATATCAGAAGTAAAGTAACAAATGCCTTCATCCAGGCAGATAGAATTCACGTTAATGTGTAAATTATTGAAATAACTATCAAAGATCTATGGAACAGTCAAGCTAATTCATCCATGGCATTGCCAGAACACGATAAGCTGTGTTATAAGGTCTTACGGTGTAATAGAAAATCCCACAGACATGTATTTGGACTGATGCCTGTCTGGCAAGTTGACCCATTACAGTTCACCAGGTGCCTCAACAGAACCATAGAAGACATGTTCCGCATACATCAAACAGCTGTATATGGATTCGATGTAACCTGTTCAGTAACCTTGTCATCTCCAGACTAGGTTGATCTTGGGGCCTATTGCTGAGTCCTCATCTGGAGAACACCAGAGAAGTCGAAAACCTGCAAACAGTGTTGCCCATGTGAGACCCTGATGAGGCCTTTGAAAACAGATCTGGTGGGGATTTGAATGAATTTGGTCAGGTGTTGTTGGACAGGTTGGCTTCATTGTGTCGTCCATTTGGAGATTCAAACCACTTCAGAGTATACCATTTTGATATGAACATAAAAACAACACTAGGCCGGGAAGCTGTGAATAGCAGCCAATGGGCCAAATCTGGCACTTCACCAAAAAATGTTGTCCTTCCCCTACCCCCCAATGAAGGCTTGAATTTTATTGGTGGGCCTTGCTGGCTATCAAAGCAGGAGGGGTTATCTCAGGTATCCAGCGCTCCAGAAATAAAAGTCCTGTTCATTTGGTGCATAGACAATGGTGGGCGACTGGCAATTGGAGCGCTTCCAAGCCTTGAACACTCACATGAATCATCAGTACAAAAGATGAGCAACTGTGTTAGAAAATATATCTTTGAAAAAAAAAAGAAAAGTCAAAGGTAAGCCAGTGTACACAAAAACCTTAGGAAGCATTTCTGTAAAGCCCCTTTACCCCTGGACTTAAAAAAATACACTAACAACCACTAACATCTGGTTTGTGTCTTCAGTGGTCTTCAATCGGCCTTCATTCCGGGGACAAAGTACTCTGCAGGTATCTATTGGCAGTGATGGAAACATGTCCCCCCCAGATGGCCCCCCCCCCCCCCCCACACACACACACACACACACACACTTTTTCTGTGTGGTGCGCATTAAAGTGAATATATAATAGGTATGGGCGTTTCAAGAAAAAATACTCATTGGGAACTATTCAATAATTTTCTCGACGATCGATCGATTGCATGGGTCCACTGACAATGGGAAAGGTGTCTATTGCCTATGTTTGGTAGGTTGTTTAAAAAAACCTGCGTATGCGCACACATTTTGGTGGAAAAAGGGAATAAGAAAACATACAATGACTAGACTTAAAAATTTGTTGTGGTAATTGCTACCAGAGCCATGCCTCTGTGATTCTGGGTCTATTCTGGGTGAATTCAGCAGGTATGGTGCTGTGTAAAAACTGTAAAAATAAAGAGTTCTGAATTGGCTAAGAAACAGCCTCTTTTCCAAAGCAGAGCCAGCTGAGGCTCATGGGTATTGTAGTAAGAAATGCTCCACAACTGATGGAAATGTCCAACTTTGTTTCAGATTTCTCAAAAATGCCACTTTGTTCTACTTTTCTTTTTTTTTTAAACTTGAAATAATTCAAACTTTACCACAACATAAACCAACATTTTCGTTTATCCAGAAAACTCCAGTGTTTCTATATTGAGAACATTGAGGATATCAATGAAATAACTGTTATGGGAATCTACAGTGGTGTACT
>JACSYO010001146.1:160000-172500 GCA_016806645.1 Ophiodon elongatus | reverse complement strand
GCCAACCAATCATGAGAGTGCCAACGGAGACGTTGTGCCGCAGCAGGTTTGACTCAGTGCTGCAAACCTGATATTTTTATGGTCAATTACTTGATTATCTTTATTGTAATTGTTCAACAAAATTGCCAAATCTTCACTTGTTTTAGGTTCATGAAAATAATTATTTTTGATATTTTTGTCTTTGTATCTTTGCATTTTTTTTTACACTCTGGGGAATTTAGATTTTTTTTCCTCACTATTTTCGGACATTTTATAGACATAACAATAAATCAATGAACTGAGAAAATACCTGAGAAAAAATTATTGGTTAATTGCAGCCCCTTACAACATTGCCTAGTCGACCTTTCACTTGTAGTTGTTGCCAACATGAGGCGTACTTCATGTTTAAAAGTCAGAAAGCCAACACTTTAACAGACAGATGAACCGTCTCAGATCCCACGTGTGAAGGGGATTTCCTCGAGAAGCTCAAGAGAAGATGGTTTTCGTTCCAAACACACATTTGAATTTGAGACACCAAGGAGACTTTGTAGGAAAAAAATAGGAAAAACTAATAAAGATTCAAATCTAGCCTCGGCGTCTGGTCTGGTGTCAACACATCCTCCAGTGTTCGTTAGTACAGTAGTTAGCACAGATGAAGCCACATTTGCGGGACGGGGATTATTTTGCTGCTCGGCCATAAACTCCAAAGATACACAGCAAAAGAGAAGAGTTCACAAGTAGGCCCAAATATTTGGTTGACCATCGGGGATAACGGGGTAAATCATTCATTCTTTAGGACAAAGATGTTAATCAAACAGCCTTTACAACGTGAAAACCCCACCGCTGTTGTGACAACTCCATCGAACGCGGCCGTTTCCTGCAGCAGGATCGCTGCTTATGGACAGATGCGATGGGAACCTAATCCTCTCTTTGTGCTTTGAACCATTTGTCCACAGCTCTCTCTCTCTCTCTCTCTCCCTCTGAGCCAAGAGAGAGAGAGAGAGAGAGACAGGGGTCGCCTGGTGGTGAAACAAACTACACCCTTTGAGAAACTACACCTTTACTGGTAAAAGTGTAAAAGAGTTGGCGGAAAAATAATCAATCAAAAGCACGTACACAAAAAAAAAAAAACATTTGGTTTTTCAGGAATGTAACCACAGCGCTCCACTTCCTGTCGTCTGGAGGAAGAGGGCAGACCAAAAATGTCCGTCTTGTGGAGGTCCATCCATGACACAAGAAGAGGAACAGAGGGCGGTGATATGAAGCCGCTGGAACCTGGAACTACTCGGTTGGCCCGTAGAGCCGATGCCTAGGCTCCGAGGCCGCGTTCAGACCACAGGCTGTACGTAAGACGTGGACGGGGTCAACACGACGTCACCCGTTGGTTTGTGGGCTGACGTTAGGAAGCCTCGATTTCGCCGATTATGGCCGTCGCCATGTTGGCTTTTTGAAACCAGTCAACAGGAAGTGATCATATCTGGACTGAGGAGTGACATAGAGACCTGTCAATCACCTTGTAGCCCCGCCCTAAAGCATATCCTGCTTTATGGTCTGTTTGACTCTAAATGGACCATCATTTACTAAATGAACATCATGCTGTATTGAAGAAGACTTGAAACTAGAGATTGAGACATAAACTCATGTTTACAATGTTTACTGAGGGAATAAATCAAGAGAGAAGAAGAGTCATTTTCTATAGACTTCTATACAATCAGAGGAGTCGCCCCCTGGTGGAGAGTAGAGAGAATGCAGGTTTTAAGACCCTTAAAACCATGTTTTAAGGGGACCAGTGCAGAGGTCGCCTCCTGATTCAGACCAGCAGCACTGCGTCAAAGATGTTCATTCCAGTGAGAGCAGCACATTGGTCCTGTGGAATACTTGGGAACAAGTACAGCGTTATTCTTCTATTTACCTTCCCATTGTGGCGACGGAGAATAAAGTGAGTGCCACTCCGTTGACGTTCCACAGTAAAATGCTGCCACACGCTATAACCACGTAATATGTGTGTGTCCGATAAGCCCAGACTTCCTGCTTCATATTCTATCTTCTCCTTTCAGCCACAGGCTTGCATTTATTTTTTCTTCTTCAACTTTTTGGTCAGAATTGGACAAAAACAAAAGCACACACGGGACAGTAAATGCAATACATGTATTTACACACTGCATTCACAGTACATGACAACAACATCAACAACAAAGTGCTGCACTCCGAAGCTTCATTGGATATTAAGGCTGCATTTGTGCTGTATGATGTATTGTGAGTCTTCATTCAGTGCATGCACAACATGAACGGCAGCGCTCCTTCGCTCAGGGTTTACATTTCATCTTTGAAATGAATCATTAAGACTCAGATCAAACGCGTCGCCTTCCAGGAGCAACCTCCGTATTTCAGACTCACCCCGTACCGCTCTCATCTCAGAGGTCTGCTCGTACTCCCAGTGCGCCGACCTACAGTTTATCAACCGACATCTAGGGAAACACAGCACGGTGAACTCAAGCCCATCTGCAGCCCGACAGTTAAACAAAGTCACATTAGTCAAAATGAGCAAATGGTCCCCGCGTCCTGAATATTTACACACTGTAAAACATTTCCTCTTCATGTGTATACATATATATATATATATATATATATATATATATATATATATACATATATATATAGTTATCTTTTCATTTTCTTCTTTGTGCTCCACATCGCCATGGATCTCATCGGTTATGTAGGCGAGACTTCTACATGTAAGATCCAATCTCATTTACAGTATCTTTCCCTTTTTCTTAGCCCGGAGCAACATGCATCATTAACGATCGGAGGCTGATGCAACTTTTAAGTAGCAACGCAGGTTACACGCGGGGTTGTCTCTGTTGCTCGAGCACAATTAAAGCAATCTACTGCAGGTTAGCTCGTCAACTGTAAGTCGATTATTGCACCGCGGGCCTCAACGGACGGCTCAGGGATCATTAGACGGACACAACGAAGGAGCTGAATTCATATTGACCACGCTGATACTGAACATTATTCTGGCTGGGCTTGACCTTATTGATGAAGTGTTATGATTATTTATATATATATATATATATATATGATTTTTTTTTTTGTGTGTGTGTGTGTGTGTTTAAAATATAAATATTATATATAAATGTATCTTTATAAAATAAATAGTTTTTTTCTTTTCTTTTCTTACTTATATAAAATATTTTTAAAACGTAATCAATAAAACAGCGAAATCTGGCATTTCTCCATTTGAGTTGAAGTAAACTTCTTACTTTTTTCCGTTATTTGAAAAAATAATAATCACTATGATAAATAAATGAAAATAGATTTTTCAAAAGGGTGTTCTGTAATTACTGAAGTTTGCAGATTTCTGCATATTCCCACTGTATTTCCACGACATTGACACGCCCTGTCACGTGATTTAACTGCATAGAAATTGCCCTAAAAACGTTTCTTTATTGTTTATTGTTGTACCTATAAGAACAGAGGATGATTTGACAGACGCATTACTAAAATAAAGTAAAATCAAGAAAGAAAGAAAGAAAGAAAGAAGGAATGCATACGTGTGAACACTAGAGGGTGCTGTCTCCCCCGCGCTGCCCCCTCCTGCACACAGAGCACCTCCGGGTAACGACCGGTGTGGAATGATTTACAGCCGCAGCCGTCAGAACTAACGGCTACGCGGCGGGAATTCAAATGAGAACATTTTCATCTGAACGTGCACCTCGCTGGCTGCGTCCTCCGTCGGCTGCGGTGGCAGTATATCTTAAATAACAACTTGTGTGTGTGTGTGTGTGTGTGTGTGTGTGTGTGGAGGGGGAAAGGGGGGGAGAACCACGACATGTTGTTGACGTTAGCGGGTGAGAAAAAAACCAACCGCATGCATTTGGAGTGGCAGTTAATGTTTCCTCAACGGCAAAATAATAAAAGAAAGAAAGAAACTCGACAAGCATCGTTAGAGTTCATCTCCAAAGCTAAACTATAAATATAAAGTTGTCTCAGACTCTGCCGTACTTCCAATGAACCCGCTCCGACAGATGTTGTTATGAGCCGCGATAAACATGGTTATTGTCTTCTGCTCCCTCTCTGTCTGAGGCCTGTTCAACCCTCTCCTCTCCTCTCCCCGTGTCACGGGAGATCTGTGTCTCACTCGTCTCTTTCACACCACATATGTCCCTTTCTCCACATCTCTCCCTCCCTCCCCATCTCTCTCTCTCTCATTAGTCCTCTACGCCCACACACACACACACACTTCTCCCGTCTCATCGACGGGCGCTTCTCACTCTCCGGACTCGCGTGGTCCGCGTGGCGTGCTCCTTGGCGATCGCCGAGGGCAACGCTTGCAAAGTGGTGATGGCCGTCTTGGTCCAGTAGTCCACCTCCTTGAAGACCCGGTACACCCAGAGCTTCAGCTCAAACAGACCGGTGGACCCGCCGGACTGCCGACAAGAAAAAAATGAAAAAGGGGGGTGCGGGAGAGAAATCACCAATGTTTTAATTAATACCAATTGTATTAATTTCTCTTGAGAACTTCCACCATCACCATCATCAATGACGCCTACCTCTAAGCCCTCCAGGCCGGGGGTCGGGGTCGCCGTGCTACCGCCGGCGGCTTTGAGGAGCTCACCGATGATGTTCAGGAGAAACGACAGCCGGTCCCTCACCATCTTCCTCTGGGTCTCGTAGTCGCCCTTCCTCCCGCTGCCCAGCTCCTCTTCCTCCCTGGCGATGGCGCCGTCCAGCAGGCCGCGGCACTGGAGCAGAGCGGAGTGGAGACGCCACAGCTTGTCCCTGGTGTCCAGCTGGGACGAGGGAGGAGGTACGGACACCAGACGGCCGTCCGCAACATCTGCAGCGAAACTCTCCTTGTTTGTCTTGGGGGGGGGGGGACAAAAGAGATGGGGGGGGAGATTAGGACCAGAAGTGAGATTCGGGAAGGCGAAAAGGAAGAAGAGGAGGAGTTGGAAAGGAAAGTGGAAAATATGCTTTCTATCAAATACTAAGCCCTGACGTCACTTTTGAGCAATTTGGCCCTCTATCGAAGGTCACTGACTATGAGGCAACAGCAGGCGGCAATCCGGGTCTGCTGAGTGAAGCCAACGCTCAAGGGTCCTAAAACCTGCATTCTCTCTACTGGCCAGCAGGGGGCGACTCCTCTGGTTGTAAAAATAAGTCAGATTGTATAGAAGTCTATAGAAAATGACTCTACTTCTCTCTTGATTTATTCCCTCAGTAAACATTGTAAACATGAGTTTATGTCTCAATCTCTAGTTTCAAGTCTTCTTCAATACAGCATGATGTTCATTTAGTAAGTTATGGTCCATTTAGAGTCAGACAGACCATAAAGCAGGGTATGCTTTAGGGCGGGCTTACTGTGATTGACAGGTCTCTCTCTACCTGACTTCACTCCTCCACATTCCAAATATGGTCACTTCCGTTCACTGGTTGTGGAAATAAACAACATGGCGACGGCCGTAATCCAAGATGGCTACGGCGAATTGGAGGCTTCAAAGCAGCAGTCCACACACCAATTAGGTGACGTCATACACTTCTTATATATATATACATACACACACACACACACACACATATATATATATACATACACAGGAATGTGTTCAGGCTCATTCATATTGCTTCAGAGAATTAAATATACCCAACACGGGAAAAGGTCTTCCTTTGAAGAGGAATTATTGTTCATCCCGATTCCAGTAAGGTTTTATTAAGTCAACAAGTAAAAGGTTCAAATGAGCAATTTTTAAATAACACAGAAGCGCGGAGAAAAACAACATGTACAATTCTATGCTGTCAGAACAAAAGAGGCGTAAAATAACACGACATTCTTGTAAAGGTCAACATTCGGAAAACACAAAATTATTAAAATACTGACAAAAGAGGAGTAGTTTGACATTTTAGGAAATACTGGTATTCACTTTCTTGCCGAGAGTTAGCTCGGCAAGAAAGATCGATCCCGAATATCGATGAAGCTAGCAGCTAGCAGGTGATTAGCTTAGCTTAGCATAAAGACTGAAAACTAAATAAATAAACGAGGTACAACACTTGGATTGGTCAGCTTTAGAGGTGCTAGAAGGGCAGATGTCCTTTTTTATCTCAGGACGGAGCCAGGCTAGCTGTTTCCCCTCTGTTTACAGTCTTTATGCTAAGCTAAGCTAACCGGCTGCTTGCGGTGGCTTCGTATTTACCGCACAGACACGAGAGTGGTATCGATCTCGTCGCCCAACTCTCTGCAAGGACGCGAACAGGCCCATTTGCCAAAATATAGAACTATTCCTTTGACATTAAAATTCAATACATATTGCATATATATCTACCTTTGATAGGCAGCATTTAAAGAAGCTATCGCCTTCGTACTCTCAGAGCTACATCGCGATCCGACGTCGTGATCGGCATCGACTTTTAGTACCAGAGTGAGTCGTGAACCCTCGAGGCCTCCTTGTGACATCATACCGAGGCGTTAATGTTGAACCCTGCATGCAAGCTAGTACCAGTGTGACAGTGTGGCCCCATGTGACCCTGGGGGGGGGGGGGATTGTGACTCAGGCCGTTTTCCGATATCCCGGGAAGCGATGCTGGGGCCAGAGACACTATTCTCGTGGATCATCGTGAATCCTGATAACGCGGGAACACGCTGAAACGGATGCAAATGGATGTTGCAAATGGGTTTATTTTCCCTCGCCCGGTGACTAGAGGAGGGACAGCCGGTCCGGGAAAATAACACTGAACAAATGTTCCGTCTGCTCTGATACACGGGCCGAAGACGGAACCGAAACCGACTTCAGACGCAGTTCCTCCCCGCCGAGGACAGGAGGCGCGGGGGCCCTCAAGTGCACCCATCAATTTGTGCTCACGACAGGCTAAGACATATCCCATCACCTCGCTGGAATGCATCCGTTGTCGGATGCTCGAGGTGGGGCAATGATATTTCCAAAAAGGCGATGGTGCTCTGCCAAGTCGGTGATGCGAAAAAAAAAAAAAGAACAAAGAAAACCTGTGTGAGAAAAAAGAAGAACAATCGGGGAAGACGAGACGGAGAGAGGAACAGAAAGGGGTCAAACCCATGGAGTGTGGATGGAGTTACATGCCAGGCCGCTCCCTCGCCCCTAGCGAGGCGCCTGAAAGGAAGGAGCGAGGCAGCGAGCTGGCGGGACACCAAGAAAGTTTTAATAACCGGTAGCTCGCACCTTAGGGCGAAAGGGCTTGTGGAGAGGAGATGGAGGCTACGTGCCCAAGCCTCAAGGAGTTTGTGCCAGAGGAAAGAAGAAAAAACACGCCTACTCCTGTCATTCCAACAGAACCCCCCCCCCCCTTCATTCCTACCCCCTGCTGTCCTAGACATCATTTATTTCTCTTTCACACACACACTCCCTCTTATCTTGCTTTTGCACCCATCCCTTTCATCGTTCTTTGTCCGCATACTTCTTCAAACAGTCGCACAAGTACATCAACAAGTACACGAGCAAAGTTACAGGCACGCGCACACACACACACACACACACACACACACACACACACACACACACAGAGAAAATCTATTAATTTTCCATTTGACCTTGGCCTAGTTATCACTCTTCCTTGCAGCCCCCATCCCTACCCCCCCACACACGCACACGCACGCACGCACGCACGCGCACAGAGCCGTGCTGGCAGGTTGGAGCAAGTGGAAACATTGGGCTCCTCTCTACTCACATAAAGTTCCAGTAAGATGGAGCACTCGTAGCGCAGCTGCTCGGCTATGGCGGTCGCCCGGGCCACGGTGGTCCGGCTCAGGTCCGAGCCGGTCAGCCCTCTCGTCCGCCTGGCTGCCATTACACGCGCCTCTCAGCTGCCTCTACCGGGGGAACAACGCACTGAGAATTCGTAGCAGGCGAAGCGACACGCCATCCTGTTATACGCCTCGCGCGCGACCGCCCCGTCCCGGCAGCACCGGATTCCCGGTCATGGTTTCACTCCGAGCCAGAGCCCCGCGTCTCTTCTCCGAAGGGTTCGGTAGAGCTTCCCGGTGTGTGTCCGCTCCGTTACTTATGTTACAGAGTTGACGGCCAACTCTCCGCCCTTCCACACACCCCTCCTCTTCCCCGGGGAACCTGATGCCAGGCCGGAGGAATTCAACGGGACGAGCGGGGGCGGAGAGCCGCGGAGGGAGGGGGGCAGGGGGGGGGGGGGTCATCAACAAATTAATATTCATGAGGAGCTTATCTGATTTACTGGAAGTGGCAGAAACAAGGAAGGTCTCAATTTAAGAAGGATGCTGCCTGGATTATTTAATATATATATATATATATATATATATATATATATATATATATATTAGAAACATTGGAAATATAGGCCTACTTTTACTTTCTGACTTTAGCATACTTGATACCAGTCTATAAAGTATGATTGTTGTAGATTAAACTTCACAAAAGTATACAAAGTAGTTCAAATGAACGACACTAAAGTACTGCTTGGGCCTACATCACTAGTACTATTACAACGTGGACAGGAGTCAGTGTAAATGACAGTGTTTCATACTGTAAGTAATATATTAAATGCAGAACTTTTACTTATTTACTTTTTTTTAATAATGTGGTATTGCTATAAAAAACCATTCTGTACCATACCGTCACAACAGAAATTACAAGTACCAATAAAAGACTTATCATCCAAGTACTGTCTCTGTGTTAATGGGTAATAAAGTAAAGTATTAAAGATAAGAGGCCTGCTACGGACTTTCATTTGGAATAAATGTAGCCTACATATTATTGGAGAGCCGCTCTTAGATTTAAAAATAAATAAAAAATGTAATTGTCATAACAGAAAAGCAACAGGTGTAATAACCAATGGCATTACTGATGGGTTTATTCCATTTAGACTGCCAGGAAGCCAGAGCCCTACTGCAAGCAACACGTGAACGGAATGCAGCCGCCGTAAATGTTGGCTATTAATACCAGCGGTTGACAAGACAACTGTCCGGACTAATGACCACTTGGATTTTGTCATCAAATTTATCTTAAACAATTTATGATTTACAGAGTTTATGAATTCATTCCATAAGGTGACCATGCTAAATGTAGCACCATGAATCCAGCGAGTTAGTGGATTAATTTAAAAGGAACCCTGGGGACTTTAACCAACCCAACCCAACCCAACACACACACACACACACACACACACACACACACACACACACACACACACATTCATGTGAAGTTCAAATAATGTTTTCTTGGGGACTGACGTGGCATTCACATCACAATAAATTACAATAAAGCCGGTTGATTTGTGAAATGTCATCAAAGTAACTGGTCAAAACATCCTGCTTCAATTTTTAACCTCAGTAGTTGAGTTTTTTAACAGACAAATCTGGAAATTGGAAAATATACTGTCATAAACACCGTCAAATTGAGGCTCTTCGGATAGATGGTGTTCTATGCTGTTGTCTACAGATTGTAGAGGCATTTTTTTTAAATACCACAGTTCAAAACGTATTTATTGAACATAAGAAAGGAAGTTATTGAAAAAAAAATATTCAAAAACATATTCTACAATGCATTTAAAAAAGAATACATGTATGAGGATTTTACCACACTACATTGCAACCATGAATATGTAAAATAAAGTGAATTTCCGTTCCCATGAGTTCCTGGGTCAGTGTTTGAGGCTGCACTACCACGCCTGTACAGCAGGTGTCACTGCAGGCGGATAGAATGTAAACACCGAGCAGCGGCTACATCGCAGCAGCAGCTAACGTTAGACCCTTCACATTGGACGTTTAGCTCGTTTAAAGAGGACATGGGAACGATTCAGTTTTCCTCCGCGGTATTATTTTAATGCATTCAACCGTTTACTGCGAGCTTCTAGCAAACCAAAGGAACCGTATTAGTGGGCTTTAATTCTGAGACCAAGCTAACCAGCTAGCTTAGCTTCGGTTGATTAAGCCATGAACTCTCTGGTTGGCTACGGGGTGTCCTCTGAGTCCGACAGCGACGGGGACGGAGAGGATGCAAACAACGGTGGAGTTGGGTAAGCGTTCACTTTAAGGAAGAAAACAAACACCTGGCACAAAACACAGATTATCAGATACTTGTGACTTTTAGTACGCTAGCTAATGTAGGCTGTTAACGTCACATTCTCTCGCTGCACCTTTTAATCCCCTTTTTTAATCTGTTAAATTCCCATAGGGAGCTGGGTGGCGAGGCGTCAGCTGTCAAAAAGACCCGCAACTTTTTGCTGGAGTCTGGTTCAGCGTCCAGCGAATCCGACTCAGAGGACGGGGACCCGGAGCCCTTCTCATCGCCACCGCACCCTCGAAGGCCAGCGTCTTCTGCGGCCCGCCGGCCCGCTGTGCCCTCTCCTGCCCCGGGTACCCTCGCCTCCCACAAGCTTCCTCCCCCCGCCCTGAACACCTCCTCCGACAGCGGCGTGTTCGCCAACCCGTTCAAGGCGCAGGCGGACCGGAAGCTGAGCGCCCTGCAGAAGCACGTCCCCCTCACGATGCAGGCCAAGCCCTCGCAGATTGGCGGCAAGAAGGTGTGCGTGTCGTACAGGAAGGACGGACGCTGCAGGTTCGGGATCAAGTGCAAGTTCGCTCACGACAGCGACCTCCAGACTCTCGGCGACTGTCACGCGCCCGCGGGCGAGGAAGCGCCGGGCTCGGGTCAGGCCGAGTCCCGCGCGGGGGGCTCCCGTGGCGGAGGGTCACAGAACCCCCAGCAGACAAAAGAGGAGGAGGAGGAGGAGGAGTCAGGAGGGCAGCAGGTGAAGAGGAGGAAAGTCGGACTGAGTAACACCTTGATTCCTCCTAAACGAGCTATGAAGCAGTACGTCACGCAGAGGGGCCGAGAGCAGCTCAACATGTCCTGATGTTTCCTCAGCTCCTATACTGTGGTTAAAGCAATAGTACTGGAATGATCTGTGTGTGTGTGTGTGTGTATGTACACACTGTGTCTTTATAAATGGGTAATGCACAACTTCTAATATATATATATATATATATATATATATATATATATATATATATATATATATATATTAGAAGTTGTGCACTGCCCATTTATGAGACCGGTTATTGGCTCAGGCACAGTTACATTACATTCTGCAGACGCTTATTCTTTTTTGGTCCAAAAAACAACTTCCATTTGTGTGTCTCCAACTAATTGTCCCAGTTCAGTACATTCTGCTTGTGTTTGTGTTAATTACCGTCAGTGAATACACTTTGGACAAATGTTAAGACGTTTATTTTCATCTTTATAAATGAACAGGTTTTTATTTTTTTTTCTTCCGTGTTTGCTCTACCACACATCCTAAAAATGACAAACCAGAAGAGGTGCAGGTTTAGTATTGACGCGTGCCCCGGGGGTTTCTATGTATAGCTTTGCTCGGCAAACTATGTTACACTTTATAGATAAGTGTAATTTCGGTGACTGTGCTTGCTGTTGTGGGTTCACGCGTGTTGTGTGTGTGATCAACAAAGCATCCAAGGTCACCGTTTGGCTGCCTATAACGGCCGAGGACCTTTTGTGAGTAGTATATACATTAAGTTCAACGTCGACCACCAGCCGAGAAACAGGTTTCATGGCACTGCCGAGATGGCTAAAATATGCATATTGTGACTTTTTACAGAGCTGTAAAACAATTTATTTTCTTATTTCTTTTGAGGTTTTGAAATGTTTCTCTCAAGATAGTTGTCTGTTGTCTTTTTCTTTTAACCTCTCCAAATAAAGGCTTTACAGTAGACCTGGACATTAAATGAAAAAACAAATACAAATAAAAATAGCTGCCTGTTCATTGAAAAAGAACTCTCTCACCCCACACGTGTTTTGGAGGGGGGGGGGGGGTCAGTCAGTTTATAGCTTCTAAATGTGTGTTTCGTGTTGATTCTCGATATAAATAGAGCGGGTTTATTTCATTAGGAACACACACTAGGGGTGTGTGCTATAGATTACTGAGAGGTACGCTACACATTATTGCACGATGGCAACAGCTTTGCAACATAACCTCGGCATCGTGAAACACACACACACACACACACACACACGTAAAAGGCTAGTTCAGTTTACAGGACTTATGTACAAAGGCAACAGCTCACACACACACTCACACGCTGACACACACAAGGACACATATACATCATTCCCTGATACAGATATTCTAAAAAGCTACCAAATATGACTGAGTGAACGGTACGTAATATATGTGTGACCCTACGGTTACCTCAAACATTGCAATGCAGTTTATCAGGTGGTCTTTTATCCTTTACATGAGGGGCTGCTGCTGCGTGAGCCTCTCGGTGCTGTCCGACAGAACCCCCCCGTGTCCCCCCTGCTCCCAGACTGCGCCCTCCGCCCCCATCACTCCCGTCTGCGCGATTGAGCTGCCCGACGGAGGGGACGACGAGAGCACCGCATTGTCCAGAATGAAGCTGTCCCCGTTAGTGGGGGCCGGGTCCTGGTGCTGGGGCTGGGACGGGGACAAGAGAGGGGAGCTCATGGCCGCTGTATGGAGGGTCTGGAGCTGCTGAGCGGTCG
>JACSYO010001146.1:130000-155000 GCA_016806645.1 Ophiodon elongatus | reverse complement strand
CTTAGTCGCACCGGCGTCCGGGCTCGGTCCGTCTCCGTCGTCGTCGTCGCTCTTGGTGTCCTTCAGCCAGGCCGGTACTGCCCGCGTTGACCGGTCTCTCAGGACTCGCCCTGAGCTCTGTGGGCTCGACGCTGCTCCGTTGACGTCCGTGAGCGAGGCGGAGACGCCGGACCTCGGGCGGCACGCTCCCCGCTCTCTGAGCCCCCTCCGCGGGGTAACGGTCGCACTGGCAGCCGGGGTCCCTTCTGCGGCCTTGTCCTCCGCCGGCTCGTCACCTTTATTTACACCCCCGGTTCGGTCGCCCGCCGGTTCCATCACCGTGAGGACACCTCGGTCTCCTTTCACTTCAGCCTAAAGTCAAGCAGGTTTACTCTCAATTTGAGGAAAAACGGACAACATCTGGTTTAAAGACGTTTGTTTTGATTGCGAGCGGCCTTTATCCAACAGTGGGGCATTTTCAGTGAATGCCTCGGGTTCGTCGCAAATAAAATGCATATATGTATTGATTAGGAATTGAAAACTTTTCTTAATTATCTATTCAGTAATAACCCGATATAATTTTAAAGAAGCAGACCCTATTTTCGCGTTCTTAAAGCTATAGTAAACCTACTTATTCGCCCAGGTCCGGCGCACAACCATTTTGTGCGCTTTGTTGCGTCTCCTTTAAGCCAAATATAAACTGAGGTTACGTTCAGGAGCTGCCCGGCATTTCCGCAGCTGTAAAAACCATCTGGATTTACCTGTGGCCGTTTGCAGATCGAGTTAGCCCAGCTGCATTGTTTCTAAATCTGCGAAGACAGCGGCAGGCATGCAAAAGCATCTCGTACGCGGTTGGCTGCCGGGGCATCATGGGAAATGTAGTGCAAGTGAGGGCAACACAACTTGGACATTGTTTTGGGGATATTTCTATCATCTTTGTGCTTTTATTGCTTTTTGAAACAAAATGGGAATGAAAAATCCCGAGTAGGATTAGTAATTTAATACAACAAATAATACAGTAGCCATTATTGTATTATATTATTTATTTATTTATTTATTTATTAGTGTAATCCCATTGAGATCCGAAATCTCTTCGGCCAAGACGGCAACCCAAACACATCACAACTAAAGGCACAAATAACAGCTTTCACTTAAAAGCAGAAATAACAGACAAACTCATTATTATAAATATAATTATGTGACAATGTTCCATGCATGCAGAAGACTTTCCCTGCTACACACATTAAAACCAGATGAAATTACTTTTGTGTTGGTGTATTTTATTCCCCAGCCTACAGTATTTGTGTTCTGTGCTAAATAAATGACAATATTTGTCTCAACCCTCAAGACTGTAGGATCATTTCACTTTCTTCCATGTGGTGAATTTATATTTTAACCACAAGAAAGACTAAAATGTGTTTTGTTTGCTACTGTATTCTGCATTGATGACTGTGGAGCTAACATGGCTGCCAGTGAAAACATGCTCTGATCCACTCTGCTGCAGGCTGTCCTGATGAGCTGCGTCTACCACCAGATGGCAACCTTGTCTTAAATGTATAACTCCCCTCTGACAGTCTCTTAAACTTGGTGTAAAATCATTCTCTTGCCATCAGGTCAGTGTGATAAAGCAGGTGTGACGTTATTTAGTTGGTATGTTGGAGATAATAATCACGGGAAACAAACTCTCTCTTGCCTCTTGTCTTTAAAATTCTATTGTGTATATATAAATATATGTAAAAATAAACAGATTTTTTTTCAGCTGTGTGGACACACAAACCACCACGTGTGATTGTAGTTAGCGGGGTGTGCAAAACCACAAAATGAGTTTAGTTAATCCGATACCAATAAATACCAGAGCCAGAATCACTAATATTGATACCAATGTTTCTTATTAAAAGCAGATAATGTGCCATCGTGTGCCGTGATTCAAGAGGTAGATGTGCCACTGGAATGCTGCTTCTGAGTATAGTACCAAACATTCTACCATTCTCTGATTATTACCTAATCGCACGCATGTTAAAACAAGACGTGAGCGGTAAAATTCAAATGTTCATTGTAGAAACTAGCGAGGTGATCATTGCTCGGAGGGAGCTGAGTGAGAGCTCTTATCTGAAGAACGTGATTTAACTTGAGACAGATATATCTCCTGGTATGCTGCTGCTGCTATTGAAAATAAGATTTAATAGTTCAGCAGGTTGTTATTTTTATCTGTAACCTTTCACCACATTTTAACGGTAGAACGGCCGGCTGAAAGGTACTCCGTGTACCTGATTGCTCCCCTGCACACATTGTGCTGCAGTTTGAAGGCTACTTTGAAGCCTCCCTGAACTCCTCGCTCGGGTACAACATGTTTCTAGAGCAAAGTTGACCCGCCACAGAGGAGTTTATGAAACATTCTCCCTGCACTGTGCTCTCTCTCTCTCTCTCTCCCCATCGTTACACACACATTGCTTAATAGTAGCTGATGTGTCGGGTTGGGGATGGGTTTTCATTCACAGAGGTCGGAGTCAAAGTCCTCTGCCTGAGGACCTTTCGGGACACTTCAGATCCTTTTTTATTTTATTTTATTTTTTAAAATCTAAAACTGAGGCAGGCGTACTCGTGTGTTTGAGCAAAAGGGAATACGAACAAAATGAATGGAAGCAATGCATCCTTTTGAAAATGCTTTATTTATCTACTTCATCACTATAAATATAACAATACAGAACAAGCTTTTTTTTTCCTCCTTTTTTTTTTGTTGAAAACAAACCTTCAGATAGAAAACAGTCTGCATAGGTCTACAAAGGCATAGCAAAGGGCACATCTTGGCAATAAGGCACACACTAGAAAGAGTTTAAATGGCAACACCTACGATAAACTAGGCATAGGAAAGGTCCAGCCCACTGGCACAAGGAGCAGGAGTTCATGCCGCGGCCGCCGAGTGGGTGAACTGCAGGCGATAGAAAGAGAAGCGGGTGTTCTGAGTGGGAGGCAGACCCATGAAGTTTGGATGGCTACTAAATCACGATCAGACCTTCACCGGTTTAGCTGCAACACCCAACGGCTCAAAGGGTCGACGGGTTGCAACACCAGTTTTAAGTTTTTAGCTGACACTGATAAAAAAAAAAAAAGTAGCTAAACGAGAAGGCCTCTGTGTTCCCACTCATAACACCAAATATAGTACAAAATAGCAAACAGAATATGACACACAATGACAAAAACACAATAACCTTGAATGGTTTCCAAACTATTGGACACTTTGGCAAAAAAAAACAAAAAACATAATGTTGTTTCTCTACTTTTGTTACTCTGACTTTTTTTTTTTTAAATCCCTAAACAAGGTGTAAATAAAGAAAGGAAATATGTTTCAGAATATATTATACCTTTTCTTCTCACTTCATAGACAAAACACGTAATGCATATATATTAAATATATCCTGACTTATTGTCATCATACAAGAAAATAATAAAAGCAGTTATCAGCAGTTTGTTTTTCTACATAAAAATCCAGTTTTAGAGGAGAGAGAAGTCGCAAAAAAATAGTCGACGGAGTGAGATGAGACAAATATGTCTCGCTTGCTGTGGAACATTTTCATTTAGCAACTTGGACATGAAACTTAGTCACGATGCAGGAAATTCTCAAAGACAGACGCATCATGTTGTTTTGTGTTTTTTTTTAAAGTATTCAAAAATCTGTGGAGGTGATGGGAAGCGAGCAAATAAAAATGCACCCCAGAGAATAAAAACAACTGCCAAAAAGTGGTTTACAAATACAATCTAGGATGCAAATGTGTTGCATTCTCTTTCATAAAGATGGCTGCTGCGGTGTGTCGACTTCACGATCGGCAGCTGCTCGCCTCCGTTACGTTTGTAGGTTTTAGCAAATACTTGCAAGGCTGCTCGTACGTCACAGGTATTGCTCCGGTCCAACATCACACTTGTTTTCAACACACGGCACAATAAAAAAAAAAAAAAATGCCTACTAAACATCCACAAGTTCTTTTTTTTAGGCTTTTATCTGGGAGGAAAACCCCCGTCACACGTAAGTAATTGAGAAAAGCCAAACTGGCCCAGTTGATGCGCAAATTTGTGCTCGGTATTTAACATTTCTTCATCTGGTAGTCACAATCTCTTGCCTTTTCATAAATATGTTTAAGTGCACCTCAGTCAAGAACAGTTTGGACGACGGGAAATGAAGAGGAGGCCGGACTCACGCGTATTACCTCGGAGAAGAGACTGACCGCGGAGGTGGAAAAACCTCACAAACGCAGCAATACCACAAATCGTTGGCAACGTGAAAAGAGAAAAACGTTCCTCTTTGTGCTTCACATCGTTACAAAAGGCACAGGGAAAGGCACATGGTAAGCACGTACAGTGTGCAGATGTAAGGCACCGTATTTAGGCACAGAGAATCTTTCAGGAGACTGGAGTGTATGGAGCCTCAAGTATTTTTTTTTTGGTTGGCATTGGCAAATGCAGGAGCGCTTTAAGTGGCAGAGTGTTCTGGTAAAGTGTCTCTCATTTCTGTCCACGTTTGTTCACCTTAAAAGAGTAAAAAACACAACAACACGATAATAAAGACATGAAATGAGAGAAGAAACAGAACATGTGTTCAGTCCCCTGTCAGCGCATCGATCAGGCTTTCAGATAAAATCATCTTGACAAAAGCCTTCCAGTTTTCTTTCTCTCGCATTCGTTCCCCGAAGGAAATCTGCCACAAAATTATTCTTCGGGTGGCGACTTTTTCTTCAGATAAAACCCAGAATATGTTTCCGGAAGGGAAAGAGGAGACACACACACACACACACAGACAGAAAAAACGAGCAGACTAATCATGAGCGAATGAGCACGGCACTCAGAAACCTTCATTTAAAACAAGAAAAACACAAATAAAACTATATAAACCAAAACACAAAGTACCAAACAGGCATGTTCGAAGCTTACACATTCAACCAGCATGGACGGACAGCCTCACCTACCTAGAATTGGCTAAAATACTCTATAATAATGAAAATACAACATTAGTATATCCAAACACAGTTGTCTTCAGCGGCATCCTTGCCTGTCAGTAGTTCCTGTTGTACTTTTACTTTCTTTCAAATAACTTTTGTTTATTTTCACCCCCACCTTTAAAAATGTTGACAGTGTGAGGGTCTTTCTTTCCTGCTTCAGAGAGCAAACATCTCTCCGTTAATTAGAGAAACCTACAGAGAGTAAAACCTTAAATATGTATCTTCTCATCATAAATACTTGAATGTACCTTCAGTGTTTCTGTCGCCATAGCAACACGGTGGCAGGGGTCAGAGACACAGAGAGAGAGAGAGAGCAAAACAGATGTGGTGATTATTGTTGGGGGATGGTGGTCACCACATGCAGGTGGGTTTTACTCAGGAAGTGGACTGTCCTCCATGTGTGATATAAAACAGAGATGCTGCATAATTAAGCCTGTCATATATTTGCTTCAAACGACATTCCTTTCGAGCTTTTGGATGTTCAAGTGACGTTTCTATACGATGGGACAGACGTGGTGGTGGTGGTGGTGGTGGTAGTGGTGGTGGCGGCGATTCAGTCAGAGGGCAACTTTGTCGTTGTCTCACAAGGTCTGACCCCCAGAATCAATATGTCTGGTAGACATCGTGGATGGGCAGCTGGAAGGCCGCGGCGGGGAAGGCCTGTGGCATCGCGTAGCCCGCGTACCCGCCATACGCCGCAGCCGCAACCGCCGCGTTCTTCTGCAGCGCGGCCAGAGCCGCTGAGTTGGCGGCGTAGTTTGAGATGGGGACGTATCCAGCTCCATACAGGCCACCGGCCGCCTGGATGCGCTGCACGTTGTGGGCCATGGCGTAGACCGGAGTGATAGGACGGCCCTGGGGAATGCAGAAAAAAGAGGACTATGGTGAAGTTACTATGGAGTTTTGACACCAAAAAATCAGACAAAGTTCCCAGAGTAGGAATACTTAATGTGTGTCATATAATCAGAGGTGGAACGTAACTATTGTACATTTTACTCCACTACAGAAGAAGTGAGCCCGCCGTAACTCTGTAATCCGCTCCTCATCTCTGCTTGAGGCTAGAGACTCAACGCTACAATAGCGGCTACTAGCATAACGAAGTTGCAGAGTTGCATGGTGGGTAATAGAGAGGCTAAGTCACGCCACGTCCGGTTCCCCCCATGGGACCTTATTTCGGAAAAATATATGTACGGTAGTCAACAGCGAGAGACAAATATTCTTTTGATCCCGTTTGAATCGTGCCATGAATTACACAAATTATGTTTGTCAATGTAAAAGATAATTTTGTCAAGAAAGTCACAGTTTGTCTTTGGTTTGCCATATTATCTTTTAGTTGTGTGTGAAACCATAGACTGTGTATAAGAATTGGACATATTTGGAATGTGGAGGAGAAGAATACTTGAAACTAGAGATTGAGACCATAAACTCATCTCTGGTCACGCACAATGTGCGTCACCAACATGGCCGCTACCTCGGCTTGCTAGCTAGCTAGGTAACTTAGCTATGTTCCACGCACGCATGTAACGTTTTCTTATCTGATGTGTTTTATCCAGCAACTGTTTTTAATCAGCAGGGAAGGGAAAGAACGAGCGTCGTAGCTTCAGCGAGAGACGTCACTTACGAGACTTTTGGGTGTATCGTCTAACAACGTATTTTCACAGTCCTCAACTTCAACAGTTTTACAACGAAACTTTCTTGACGTGAAAAATTATCTTTCACGTTCACAAAAATCATATGTGTAATTCATGGCACAATTCAAACGGGAAAATAATTACTTGTCTCTTTCCATTGACTACCGTATTTCTTCCAAAATAAGGTCCCATGGTGGTCAACCAGAAGGGGCGGGACTTTGCCTCCTTATGCGTTGGATATTCATTTATTTACGGATTTGATCAAATTCAACAAAGTTTATCTGTGAAACCTCTAACAGGGTCATAATGCACACCTGGAAAGGTGGAGGGGTGGAGACCGCCGGTAGGACGGTGCCAGCAGCAGTAGCGGTGGCGTGTTCAGCGTGTTGCATGGCCAGAGGGTTGATGAGGTGCTCCACCGTGTGCACCTTCCCCTCCTCCATCAGCTTGGCTGAAGGAGCCGTGCTGAACACCGGGTACTGCCCACCCAGAGTCGGCAACGTCACTGCACGTAAAGAGACACATGAATGAGAGCTCGGATGACAGACGGGGCCGCTGCAAACAAACAGAGTGTAGCAGGAGATGGTTGTGTTTGCATTTCACATTACAAGAAATAATAGCAAATACATGCACCCGTGCTTAAACAGAAACATACTTAGATCTGGATCTATGAAAGGAGTGACTGCTAAAGCAATGAAGGTTGAAGGAAACAATTTGGTGAAGAAGGGAAAAAAATAATACGTTGCACAAGTTGGCGTTGTGATTCGGATTACGATGGTGCTCAACTGTGGATTAACCTCAGCGCTCCGACACACACACACACACACACACACACACACACACACACAAACATACACACACAGAGTGAGCACAACGTCAGTCATTGTTTCAGATGGACAAAAGTCTTTTCAATCTGGTGGGGATCCTGTGATTCCACACGGACTAAAAGAGCTCCAGATTGGGGTCAACTGGTTCTAGAAGGAGCATCAGGAACGTCCACTCTACGGTGTGGACCTCTGATCACCAAATACATGAGGTTCATTTTGACCACAAATAGTTCAATATTAAAAGTTATGTTGAAAAAACAATCTGGGGAGATTGAGTCACTTTTGTGTTTAGTAATAAAGAATAATACCAGTGTGTGAATTTTTCATTATTCTACTGTATAAAAACATACTTGAATTTAGATGATCCACCGACATAAACATGAAGCCTTTCATCCTTATGTGAATTATTTTTTCGCTCCGTCATTTCATTTGCATTTCCTTCTGCTTACCGTCAGAAAAGAAGGAAGAATGAACAAGGAAATAATCCTTAAAAAAATAAGCCATTTTACAACTTTTGGGTCATATTTCTTCTTTGTTGGGACGGCAGCTCATTTCACCCTATGCTTTACACTGTCGACCTCATATTGACAAAACAAAATAAAATCATGATAGTGATCATGTAGACTAAATTTATACAGCAGCAGATGGGTTTCCACCATACATAACACTGGTATTATCCTTTAAGTGATCAGAATAGAGTAGACACAATAGGAAAGAGGAGATAAATAATATTCAGTTTGTGCGTTTAGTTTTGCATTTCAACTCCGTTCTTGACTGAAAGTGTCGTAACGCTAACAAAGCTAAAGCAGATGCTCCTACAGTGAATTAAACTCATTGAGTTGATGTTAAAAAATATTTTTTTTTGTTATCATGAAAAGCAAATAGTTTGTGAAGTACATGTTTGTTTTCTGTTCAAGATATTATCAACCACCTTTCAGTAAGAAATTGGAGTTGAGTGCATGTGTAAAAGAAGATTGTGGAAGAACTGGTCCCCACATAACGATGGCCATGTTCAGACAGACAACAGCACTGCATAAAGAAACACGGCTTCCTTATTTAGTTCAATGAAACCAATGGATTGGGTTTGCCCATAATCCAGCAAAAAAAACCAAAACAATAAATGTAGTCTCATCTGGAAAAAGCTTTTGCCGCAACACGATGCGTGTTTTCTGGCAAGGCTCTGCGTTGGCCAATCAAATGTGTTCCAGGTAGATTACTCTGTAAAGTGGCCAGGGTACTTCTACTATCAACCTGGTGACCGCCATGACAGAGGATAAAGTGCTGAAACCACAGCGCAATGTTTCAGTGTCTGATAGCCTTCAAACGCATTTAATCGCCTCAACAACGAAGCTGTTTCTGTTCTTTTGACACAGTGCTGTTTTTGGTCTGAACACCAGGCAAGACAAATTACTGACATGGAGGGAAAAGGAAAGGCCGAGGAACAAATTATAGCAGTTACTTTCTGGTCATGCTAGAAAGGACAGATATTTTGGGTCATTATTCTTTACTATAAAGAGAAGGGAAGTCCTTTTGCGCCTGACCATCCAGCAACGACCATAATCTTGATTTACAAAATGTTCCTCAAACCACACAGGAGAGAGAGACAGAAAATTATGAGCTGGAAGGTTTAATTAAGGCGTTTGAGATGGGCAAAGATATGGATGGATATAGCTATCTCACTGACTTGTGCCATGTTTGATGCCAACAGGGTTGACGGAGGCAGCAAGCTCCAGACTGGGCATCAACTCATAGGGCTTGTCGGGCTGCTTGGCCTTGCCCTCATGGTAGCGGCTGTAGATGCCACGACCGGCAGAGTAACCCCCCAGGTACGACCCCCGTGGTCCAGGGGTACGATTACCTGCAGCAGCACGACCACGACCTCGCACAGTACCTGCTTAAAATACAATTAAAGTAATATGATGACAGGGGTTGAAGTTTTGGACTTGGGCAGTAGGGGCAACTTATACTGAAAGTTGTGTGGGGCGACGTGGAAGGCAAGATTTTCTGATGGGTTAAGAATCTCTTAAACAGTTCCTCCCAAGATATCAGGACTGAGGTAGCAAGAAGAGTCCTCAAATACTAATTTAGTGCAAAAATCTGCTCACAAAGTGCTGTCCCTACTGGAACTTTCTCAGCAATATCTGTTCTGAGCTCAGGAGTTTGGAGTTCTTTGGGTACGGTTTGGCCTTTTTCCTGAGCACTGCTCTGACTCTTGAACTAGATGCAGTTATGCAAGTTTATGGCACTGTGAAATGGTATTCCTAGATGTTCTTAGGTTTGTTTGATCTCTGAAATAAACCAGCATGAAATGGGAGGTGACAGCACAGCGGGAAAAGGATGGTGTTAGAAAACGTATAGTTTGTCACATGGCAAGAAAGTTCATTGTTCATTGAAGGAATAAGTAGGAATAAGGATGTGAGAGATTACCATTGTTCTGTATCATTGGGGATCCTTTGGAGAGAAAACCAAAACACAATGATTGTTGAAAGTCAAATAGATTTTTCTGCTTACACCCAAAGACCAACTTTAATCAATCATCAATGGTAATAGGATTAGCATTCATTGGTCCATCACCTTGTTTTGTCTTTGCTTTTAACGAGTTTCTGATTTTAAGCCACAAACCCTCATCAAGTTAATAAGATTTTAAAACTTTTGTCAAATGTCAATCCAGTCATCAAAGATTAAATCATTATTACCTTAGTCATCATGACAATTTAAAAATCATAGCTCCCTATCGATGGAGTCATTGTTCCTACAATAGCATATTTTGGCATTTGGCATTATGAGACCTTGAGTATTATATTATTATTATATTATGAGTTTCTGCTGCCGCCAACATTTACAAAAATAGATGGCTTTCAGAGAAACACTGGCTTTTGCAACTGATCATCACTGGTACAAAAGCAGAAAGAATGAATTCTAACCTTTGACGAAGTAGTCTCTGTTGGGTCCAATGAGGGTGTTGTAGGGATAACCATAGTAGGCCAATGTGTAGGGATCACACTGGTAAACGTAGTTCTGTTGAGGAGGCTCTGGAGTGACAGAAGCTCCTTTAGAGGCCTTTTGGCGCGAGTACTGCTCTTTATCAACTGGCTTGGCGAGCGTCACCTCGATGCAGGACCCTTCCACCTCTGTGCCGTTGAGGTGGTCCATGGCCATGACAGCATCGTCCCGGGATGTAAAGTGGACGAAGGCATAGTCACGGATTTTCTTCACACGTTCAACACATCCAGCATTCCACTGGCTGAACACCTGATTAACAGAGAAAATGGGTGGTTAAGAATGCTAAGCTATAGTACCTATTCCTGTTAGGTATGTAATTTTACCCGATAAAAGCATGCATTGTGAAACCTCTAAACTGAACAGTCAGCCAGTCCCACCTGTCTGATTGTCTCCTCGCTGGTCTCCATCATAAGATTCCTGACGTAGAGGATCTTCACTGTCTCCATAACGTCTTCGTCCACATCAATCTCCGGCTCAGCCCAGTCCACTGCGATCTGGTGGCCCCAAAGCTGAATACGTCCAGGCATCAACTTCCTGCGAGCCATGGCGGCCGCACGGTGCGATTCATACTCTACAAAGGCAAAGCCTCTGTTCTTCATCTTGTCTGCAGCACTGGCATAAACTATCACATCTAGTACCCCTTCTGTCACCTTGGAGACCTCCTCCAGGATCTCCTCCCGCTTTTTGGTCTTGGGGATGCCACCAATGAAAAGACGGCAGTTGTCCACGGAGGAGCAGACCCCCAGCAGACGCCCAGGCCGCACCTCATAGTTGTTGAGCTCACGTACCGCCCGCTTGGCCTCATGTTTCTCTGTGTACATCACAAATGCGTACCCTCTGTTCTTCCCGTCAAAGTCCATCATCAGCCGCATCTCATAGATGCGTCCTACGGACTCAAACACTGGCACCAGCTCATCCTCATAAACGTCCCGTGGGATCTTGCCCACAAAGATTTCACATCCCCTTGGTGGAGATGCAGCATTCCAACCAGGTGGAGGGCCATATTTACGCTGACCATTTTCCTGGACCATACTGTAGCCAGTGCGCTCCATCAGGGATACCAGTGCAGGCTCATTGGGAGCACCCACAACTCCCTCAGGAATGTTGATCTGTCCATGAAGAGACTGGTTGGAGGCACCAGCAGGTTGGGACGGTTTGGTGGGGGCAGCGTTATTGCTCATGGTCGAGGAAGAAGCAGGATCTTCGGCTGTCATTCTGACAAAACCATCCAATCAGATCTGGGCCCTAAAGAGGGCAACGAGAGACAGGTTAATCAAATTGCAGTGAATTGTATCAACCACAAGTGCTTTCCAAGAGGTCTCAAGAAACACACGAAGGAAGACAATTCAGAAAAACCTGGTCATATTCAGAAGCCATCTTTTAAAATGTGTCTGTACCAACAAAAAAACATAATATGGCTGCTTGTTGAAACAAAATGATTATCAATTTGCTGGCACAATCCCATGCAAGATTGCCAAGCTAACAGACTAACCAATGCACATAATGACTTGGACAGAACAATGAAAATACAACATCCATAAATCCCCAGGTCACCTTGCCCTATCAGTGGTTTTACAACCTGTTTTGTTGAGTTCTTCAGATCCCTTGCTGACCTCCGACCCCTATCAGAGAGTATGAAGGGCTGTAAACCCTGAAACCTCCAGTTCAAGGTTCACTGAGTACGACTAGATCACATGCTCATTATGTGTGTGTGTGTGTGCGTGTGTATGTGTGTGTGTGTGTGTGTGTGTGTGTGTGTGTGTGTGTGTGTGTGTGTGTGTGTCAGCAATAAGTTAGACAAGTTGGATTTAAGCTATATGAGGAATTCTGTGTAAATATGACCCTTCAGGCTGTAACAAAAACCTGCGCACATTAATCCATCTTACACATGAACCTGTTGCGCACTCACCACAAGAGGGTGTTGGACTTTCAACTTCTTTATCTTATGAGTGTTTTACAGTGTGTGGGCGAAGCTCTTTTTCTGTGTGTGTATGTGTGTGTTTATGTGTGTGCACCACTTCATTAAGGGCTGCAGCCCTATAAGAGGAACAGAGAACAATCAGAAATCGGCTTCCCAAGCATAAACCTCTTATTCTGTTATTTTCCAACACTGCCAGCATTCAGCAGGGAAAAATCCACTGCATTTTAATTCCCCAAATCTCCACGCAGCGTACAACACCCGAGGCAGCCAATCACAGCAGACTACAAAGCAAACTATTTTTTGTCAGACCAAACGTCATGTAAGCAAATAGGCCAAATAAAAAACAACCTCTTGCTAGCTGGGCAGGCAGTGTGTGCGTTTTGTGTGTCACAGGATTGTCTGGACTTTGATGGAAATAGGCGAGGCAGTCAACAAAGGTAAAGCGCTACCAAGCCGAGCAGCCATGGTAACGCACACACTCGTTTGAGTTGACCCAACATCCCACTCTCCCACACATACACACCTGTTCACTTGTTCGTTCGCCCACGGCTGGGGAGCTAAGAGTTACCCGCAAAGTATAGCGCACACCACGGAGGAATGAAAATTATGCAAACACCAGCTTGATCGAATAAAATGCTTTAAATAACATTTAAAAAAATGTTTTGCAGACGTACCATACAAACTTAAATATATTTCTGGTTGAAGCAAACTATTAATTCATCCATTTTCTGATATGTGCAGAAGGTACTAGGGTCAAAACAAAGAGGAAAGGGGGAGGACAGGATGTGGTTTCCTCCTTCTATCTTTAGCCAGTAGTTGGTTGCCGCATGGGGTGATAAGTCAAGCTGACATTAGATTATATTAAGACATCAGTTTATTATGACATGTAGTTTGAGAGACACATTATGCTCAGCGAGGATGAAGTTCTCATTATTAACAGTGTTTTTTTTGTGACTTATGTGTCTGTGCAGCCTTCCACTGCTCGACTGCCCTCCCTCGGCTCCTTGTATCGTGTGAAGTGCTAACATGACTCCATCTCTTATCAGCCTTATCTTACCAGACTGATGACAAAGGGAGGACAATATTCACTTTGGGAGTTCTGCTCAGTGATAAAAATAATGTAAAAAAAGAAGCTGTGAGGTCAACACTCTGTTAGCAGAGTGCTGAAGTCAGTTTTGGAGTGTTAAAAAAAAAAAGCTCTATTAAAGTAACTGGATGTTTTGTGAATGTCAAAAAATAGGATATATATTCGGCGTTCGGCGTGGGGGAAACCTATTTCTGCTTTTTGACCATTTGGAAATGTTCTCAACTTCCTCCGTGTTGTGCTGAGGTTTTCTTTTCTTTGGAGAGACTCAGGAAGCCACAGCGCTCAGTGTGTCAGAAGCACTGTGAAACTCTGATACTCTTTCAGAACCTCTCTCCCCTTGCATATCATTAAGAAAATGAGAATAGGGAGTTTGTGTAGGGGGAAAAATGGGGGGGGGGTATTTCTTTTCTTCTGATTATATCAGAAAAAGTGTGTTAATTGAGAAAGAAAAAAAAAACACAGTAGGGAAGTAATTATAGAAGAAATTAAGAAAAGAACATAAAGTGACAAAACACAATCATTTGTTTGAAAATCTCCTCCACTCAGAAACTTTGGACCTTATACATGGGTGTACATAATCATGGGTGTATGCGAGCATGTGTGTGTGTGTGTGTGTGTGTGTGTGTGTGAGTGTGAGAGTGAGAGAGAGAGAGAGAGAGAGCAGGGAAACTGAGGCAGCAGCAGGTAGATGATTAACCGTGACAAACACAAATCACAGCCTTCCCTCGCGGAGAGTGTAAAGATTTACAGTCGCCGTCCCTCAGTTATTAAAAAAAAAACAACTAGGATTTTAGAAAGTGGTGACGACCTCCGTATGATTCTTCTATCCAGATTGTACCGCTCTGTTGTGGCGCAACAGGCACGGCGAGCGTCTATTAGGTAAAACATAACCCACACAGACATTCACAGAGTCCACCTGGTCAAAGGTCATGAACTCAGAGTAGTGCGGGGAGGGGGAGGTGGGGTGGAGAAGAGCAGGCCGGCCCTGCACGCTGCAGACGAAGTTAAAGAGCAAAGATTTGATTGGGTAACTGAACCAACCCCGCCGGGTTAAAGTGTTCCAGTTATTGCTGCGGAGATTGTCCATTACATTGTGTTTATGATTGATGGGAGCACCTGATCCTCTACGCATTAACAGCATGTTATTGCTGAGCGGATTGCTTTACGAGCAGACAAAAGTGCTTTTACTGGCTTCCTCCGTATTAAACCATAAACACAGATTGACCACTGACGGAAAATTCCCTCTTTTTCTTTTTTACCTCAAATAAGCAAACGAGGCACGGCAGTATTAAAGTTCCCCCCAGTCAGAAAAGAGGAAGGACATGTGTTATTCCCTCATGTCACTAACCTGACATTAAACCAACACCGCTGTCACGTGCTCCTCTTAGTCAGGAGTCTGTAAGCCAGCAGACCTCTTCTCTGGCTCCCAGTTTATTGTGGATTATGCCGCAAAAAAAACAAAACAACCGAGTGTGTGTTCAACGGCGAGGAACAATGCGTCTCTCAGTTTGCGGTTCTATCCTGAGTGACACTGATCCAGTGTGCTGGACAAAACAGGCCTAAGGAAGCCGCCATCTTAGCTGTGCGACTACCCAGCAGCCCCCCTGACAGCAGGGTCACAAGGCAGCCGGAGAGAGGATCAATGAAACATCAATGCCTACAAACGCATCACGCACACAGACACACACACACACACACACACACACCCACACACACACACACATATGCAAAAAATAGCAGTCAAGCCTGCTTTCAAATTTAGATACATACTCTCAGACACTACTGTTCAAAAATAATCTTCACACAGTCACAAAGTGGTTTCAGGTTCAGAGAGCCCCTGTAGAAGCAGAGAGAGAGAGAGAGGGGGAAGTGAGACTGAAACAGAGCAGAGATCTTGAGGAGGACATGGCAGCAGAGTGGTGTTGGTGGAGAAGAGAAGAGGAAGGAGAAGTGGAGAGCGGTCAGACGGGAGGATATAGCTACCCTCTGTTGCTCCACAGCGCTCCGCTGCCTGGCCGCCTGCTCTGGGAGTGTTAGTCCACCTCCATGAGAGACAGGTACAGCAGGGCACTGAGCACGGAGGCCGGCCTCCTCTGCACACACACACACACACACGCACACACACGCACGCACGCACACACACACACACTGAGCCAAAGCTGCAAGCATGAGAGCTGCTGAGGGTGGAGCTAAAAGCAGTACTTTGTTTGAGTGTGTGTGTGTGTGTGTGTGTGTGTGTGTGTGTGTGTGTGTGTGTGTGTGTGTGTGTGTGTGTGTGAGTGTGTGTGTGTATGTGCGTGTGCGTGTGTGCGCTATAGGGGCGGATCTCAGCCCTAATTCTGAAGAATTGCAGTAAAAGTTTTGTATTTGTGAAATATACAAACATACGCATAAATGCAGTGGAAATAGGAAGTAATTAATTACATTTACTCAAGAACTGTAGGCGATACTTTGAGGTACTTGTACTTTTACTTGAGCATTTCCATGTTACGCCACTTGATATTGTAGAAAATGTTGTATTACATGTATCTGACAGCTGTAGTTGCTGTTGTATTTTCTTTTTCAAATTTGACATTTAAAAAAGTTATGTCTATGATTCTTCACTAAAGAAAGATTTCCCTTCTGTTATGGTTTCATTTCAGCATTTATTATTATTTTTGCCCCCAAAAAAGGGTGAAACACTTCAATGTGTAGAAAGACTACAGAAAAGTCAGAAAAAGAATACCGATTTGTTTTTGTGTCTTCCCGTAATCATCTCATGACAGATTTATCTCGTGGCCCTTTGCAGGAATCTGACCCCCAGGTTGGAAACCACTGGACTGAAATACCTCACAAAAGAGTGAAAACTACCACAGTGAAATGTCATGTGTGCACTGAAGCGTCAGTATTAGCGATCTAATGATGCTGCACATCATAATATCTGTCACATTTTTGTTGACGATACTTTTACATCAATCTGTTGGCACTTAAAGGATCTGAATACTTCTTCTGAAAAAATACACACGCAGCGAAGCGGCTTGTTGGCACAGTGGGTGATGTTAGTGGGAGGAGAGGGGTCTGATGGGAAAAGTAGTTTTCGCGGGGTTGTACGGGTTTTCTGCTGAGAGTTGCAGAAATTGGACAGAACGGCAGGAAACGTCGAATCCGGGGTTTGAATACTTCCTCGTGTTGTTGTCTTGCCCTGAGCGGACATTTGGAAACTCTGACTGGGAGTTACCCCCAGAGTCATTTGCCGTGTCAGCACAAGACTACAACTGTGTGTACGTGTGTGAGTTTGTAAGTGTGTGTGTGTGTGTGTGTGTGTGTGTGTGTGTGTGTGTGTGTGTGTGTGTGTATTCGGGCATGGGCACGTGTTTTTTGTACATAACAACGACGACCTAGCACAGCTTAACTTAAGCAAACAACACACGCCTTCCTGGGCAGTCAAGAGAGCAGATAGAGAGACGACAGAGAGAGGAAGAAAAAAAAAAACGCGCGCACACACACACACACACACACACACACACACACACAGCCAGAGAGAGCGTCGCCTGGCTCGGAGAGTTTCTGTCGAAAAAAACCCTCTCCCTCTCGGCGAAAAGAAGAGGGAGTGAGGGACAGAGAGAGCAGATGGGGTGAGGGGGGGGGGGAGGAAGATGAAAGTCACAGTGTGTGGTCAACAGTGTGCTGAGTTTCAGCTGCCATTGAAACCGGCCCCACTCCTTAACGACCGAGTAAACAGGCGAGAAGAAAGTCTACTTAGCATTAAAGACCAGAGAAGGATGAAAACACAAAAGATTACAGCACAGATGATGCAGCGTCATGACGATGGACTGCAGCGCCTTCATCCAAACTGTCAAACCCTCCACTAGGACTCTGGACGCAGTGAACTGAATCGGAGTTATCAGAAAAAAAGGTGTGTGTGTGTGCGCGTGTGTTTGTGTGTGTGTGTGTGTGTGTGTGTGTGTGTAAGAATATGTATGTGTAAGGTGTGTGTGTGTGTTTTCGTATCATTTTTGCTATAAAAGGAGCAGGATCACAGATCAGTAACATCGGGCCTTCCTCTAAACCGAGAGAGAGGAGGAGGTGAGGGGGCAATCTGAATCAAAGATTAACTGTCTGTCATTAGTGAGAGCCAATCAGGACTCAGACACGCCTCCGGGTGTTCCGGTGAGCGCACAGTCCATCAGGTCAACGGGTTAACCGTTGAGCCCCACAGGTAAAAAAAAAAAAAAACATTTACCGTCTCTCACCGCCTCAATCATTGTACAAGTTCACTAAATCATTTGCGCCATAAAACTTCACACTGGGTATTTTATTTATTTCTTTTTTAAATTGGGTCTTGATTTGTGGGTTACCTGTGGTTTTAAGTTAGAATATATAAGAATGAATGAAACCAACTGATACTAAAGGATCAGACCGCCGCTACTCTACGTTTTTACGACTGTCAACAAGTCCCGTCAGAAGACAAAACACCAACAACGCGTCACTCCATCACTCTGACTTCCTGCTTCTTCTGAAGACAGACGGATCTCTGGGTCGCAAGAAAATGTTTTCAGTAAATTCCTAAAAACAATAGTTTCTAGCAAAAACTCAAACAGGTGTAAATTGTGCATTGGTTCGGGACTATTTTCAGTGAGATATTGCCATATGTGTGCCATGTTGTGCTTTAAATGAGTGTAAAGTTCAAAGAGACAGTGTGTATTATGGACAGCAACACGCATCGTCGCTCGCGATTGGGTTATACTCCCGTATAGTTCACGCTATAACCCTGCCGCTGACATTGGACTCCAGCTGAAACACATTTACTTAACTCGGACTAAATCATAAGTAATCACATTAGAGAGTGCTTATTATACTTTGTTGGTTATCTCTGATAAGCTGGTTCTCTCTTAAGGCCAGGGTCACACACACACACACACACACACACACACACACACACACACACACACACACACACACACACACTGGAATCTGCCACATAGACAAAACCTGTGAATGAGCAGGAATAAAGTCAGCAATAAAGCGGTGCTGGTAATCAGTATCTCGGCCGGGGAGCCTGTGTGACTGCCTGCTCTTATTACAAGTCATCCATATAAGTAAATGAGTAGCGTGTCACAAGACCAGAGGTCCCGCTGTTTGTTTCGGTGGAGCGATACAACCCTGGAGGAGCACACCGCGGTGTTTGGTCCCACACTGTGTTTTCGTGCAGCAGTTCCTCTCAGACGAGTGCAGAAACTGCTTTTTACAACAACAAAAAACCTTCCTGCTGTGGGTTTTTTTTTCGGCGTCTGCGACTGCTTAATTTGAGTCTACACAACTCTGCTGTGTCCGACAAATACTTACATGATAATGTGGGGTTATTAGATAGAGTTGTTTGCTGATGATAAATTAATAACTATATATAGCAACACAAAAGGGGAAGTTAAGTCCCAGCGGCTGTTGCTCACGCGCAGTATCGAAGTCCGCTGCCATAAAAAAAAAAGAGCACGAATGAGCCAAATGGTGACCAGAAGAGAAGTGAAGACCCCTCAGGACGCGTCGTGTCCTCACGCTGAGGTTCAGCCGCTTCAACCGTCAGCGTGCTGACTCAGACAGCGCGGAGCAGGATGAGGCATGAAGTCACCTTGAGGGAGGCTGCGTTATCATGGCGTCTGTTTTCTGTCCCTTCCTCTTTGGTCTTCCAGGAGCTGATGTGTCACCGTGCGACCGACCACGGAGACACACAGCCCCGCACAGCCAACACACTAAAACGTCACTATTCAAAAAACACTCCCGCGAGTACTCAGCACACGGCGGGATAAACTGGAGTGTGCTGTGTGGGAGTTTGTTAACGGGTGCTTTGATGGGTGACCCCCATTTACTTTGATTCATTAAGAGTTTTTATCTCCGCCAGCAGCATCATGCAGTTTTTATGTGAGTGAGTGAGTGAGTGAGTGTGCACCTCTGCGTCTGTCCACGGCTAATCTGGTATTCTGCAGCACTAAACTGCATAATGTTTTGGGTGCCCAGCGGTGGCTGCAAGCTCAAGGACCACACTTTCTGTTGTGTTGGCTGTTTTTTACTGCCATTGACTGGCCTCTGACTCCTCACTCACTACTCCTAACAGTAGGGGCCGCTAGTGATAACACAGCTGAGTGCCCCCCATCCCATCCCTCAATACTCTGAGGCCACAGCGGGGGGAATAACAGTTTGCCGGGGGCCGCTCTGCAGCTAACGGTACTACTAGCACACGCACCGTTGTACCTCGGCCATTGAGATTGCAGGAAGTGTATTACAAGACGACTTTGAGCCGATTGCCGGGATACGTTTGAATGAAGTGTGTTTACGACGCTTCACGGCCCGTTGGTGGCGTACGTCACTGGTTGTTAAATGGCTCACTTTTACTGTTTTGTGCGGTGTGTTTGGCTAACCACTGACGGAACGGCCACTGCACACACTGCTGCACCTCGGCACAACTCAGCCGCTGCTAGACAGCTGAGTTTTATTTAGTTTTTAACAAGATGGTATGACGTGACCTATAAACGACGACTCCGAGCCGATCGCCTGCATTCGTCGCCGCTTGTTTTTCCGAGTTTGAATGAATTTGTATTTTACGACGCCTTATAGGCGAGTTGGTGTCTCGACCGCGGGTTAGCCAAGTGTGGGTTGCATTCATTCAGTACAGTAGTGGTCGTTGCAGACACACCTGGTGGAGATCTGCTGAGTGCACCTTTCTAGTGGATTCTTCATGCGAGAAAAGCTAAGTTTTCTTCACAAATTCAAGGTAACACAGGGTGAGTGATTAATATACAAATGATCCTTTTAGGGGTGAAGCATTCCCTTAAACATGTCATATGATGTGCTACTTCTGTACACAACAAACACATATTACTGGGATCACTACCGATGAACATTTAATATCCAGGAGTTCACAGTACGGACACCGCGGCTGACTATGCCCGTAACACGATTCAGCTCACTGTCCAGCCTACACTGGGTTTCTACCGAGCCTTGTTTCTCTCCTCCCATCCATGTACCTGTCACCTTCATTCCTGCGGTTCACTCGAGCTCAAAGGGGATCAGCAGGGAGGAGTGTGGGGAGAGGGGGGAGCAGAGAGGGGGGGGGGGGGGGCAGGGAAGGTGTGGAGAGGCTGAGCAGCCAGAGAGACTAACGAACTGAGAGGAGGGGACCAAATGTCCGGGGCCTCCCTCAGAGCTAGAAAGCCCTTTACAGTGAAACTGGCCTGAAGAATTTCAGGTCAGACGGAGTGCGCAAGTGAGCGCCTTCAGCCCACCCCGACTTCACCACGGAGGGATGATTCCACTTCATTTACTCTGAGAGCCCCCCCCCCCTACTCCCCTGCCCCCTGCTTTCAGGACCTTCACATTTGTCCACTCAAAACACCACGATTTGACTCAGACGCTATGATTTTGAAGCGATGCCACAACGAGCCTTCGTCTGCGCGTTTCCTTTTCGACTCCCTGATATTGACCGGCTCACAGGGTCAACGTATACGAGCCGACTCTCAACAGAAGGGCTTTGGATTCCGTCGCCGTGTGAAAGTACGACAGGATAGAAAGGTCAGCTGCAGCCCAATGTTGCCACATACGTCCCCTCACAGCCTCACAGTCATTCCTAATCGTAAGAGCTGCTTTAGCTTTCGCGCTAGCTTTGCTTCCTTAGGCAAACACATTCCTCCGGCTAATCAGCTAGCCCGCTGAAGGCCAGAGCAGACATTGTTTCAGACAATTACTACTGACGTTGACAGTGTCACACACTCGTGATAAAGGCTTTAGTGGCCCCCCCTGTGTGTGTGTGTGTGTGTGTGTGTGTGTGTGTGTGTGTGTGTGTGTGTGTGTGCGTGCGTGTGTGTGTGTGTGTTTGTGTAAGGGGAAACTGGCAGGATTAAAGGCGAGAGAGTCGGTGATATTTGATAAAAAAAAGATCCAAATATTTGCATATAACCTCATTTAGTTTTTTCAGCATCCTTCACTCACTTACGACACAGGCTTACAAAAGAGCTAACCTTCAGGCAAACTTTTGACATTAAACAATGACGCGCCCCGTCGACAAACACGGTTGAGCAACGTGCGAGCAACACAGCCATTTAGTTTCAGTTGCAACTCAGAAGATCTTCCACAATAAAAGTGGACTGAATCATTAAAAAACTTTTTCACTGCATTCTTGAATTAATTACATTTTCTCTCTGTCACGCACGCACACACACACACACACACACACACACACACACACACACACACACACACACACGCACACACACACGCACGCACAACAAACAGCTCGGCTCACCAAGGTGAAAGTCCACATATTATATGACGGAGAACCCGGAAGTCTTACGCTCTCTATGTAGTCACCCCCACCCTAAACACACACTAACACACACACACACACACACACAGTGCCGTGCCACTCCACTGGTTCCACTGGTTTCATTGTAAGGACATCTTGGTCTCCCTTTTAATCACTGATTGGTTTAAGTGCCTGTGTCCAATCATTTTGGCTCTCATAATGTGGCGGAACAAGTCTGGCAGCTCCGTCCAGACTTCTTCCGTGAGAGGAGACAAACGCCATCAAAATGCCTCCATCAGAAGGTAGAGCATCACACCGTCAAACAGAAGCACTTATCATCAAGGTACCCAACAGTTTCAGAGTTGCTAAATTGTGCTCACGAGCAAACAGATTTTTCAAGACCAACCAAATAAAAAATAAAAAATGTCGTTAAATATTTAAAAGACAAAGTGAAACAACAAGAAAAAGTGATGACAAGTTTTTTTCTGAAAGAGACGTCAGCAAGATAATGATTTCAGTCCTTGGAAAAGACAGAGACACGCTTGAGGGTCAACAGGAACACAGTACCTGTATCCCACACAGACGATGGACAGCAGGCCGAGAAGATGCAGACGCGGGGCGCGCTTCGCTTCCTGGTGAGGTCACTTTGCACAATCACACTCGTTCTGAAAGTCACTCTCTCTCTCTCTCTCTGTTCATTCACTCTTCGTTGATGCTGACAGGCCGCGGCGGAAATAAGAGACTCTCCTCGCCTGCCTGCGTCCGAGTGTCTGAGTGTCTGAGGTAAGCAACGGTGGTTTAGTGTTTACTCATTCTCAATGGCCAGAGGGAGAGAGAGAGAGAGAGAGAGAGAGGTGGGGCCACTCAGCACAGGTATCCCCCCACCTTTTCTTCTCCCTCCTTCTATCTCTCTCCCTCTCAGCTGATAAGGAGTAGGACAAAAGGGAATGGAATAAAAGGACAGAGGGTGTGACGAGAAGGTGATGATTGACAATCAGGGAAAAGTCATGTGTTTGAGTGTGCAGATGTGTTTACAGAAATCAAACGGGCCAGCCCAGAAATAATCACAGTCTGAGTCAGAATTCAAACTGAAGAATAATGCTATCGAAACCATTTCTAGAACAGGACTTCAGCGGCTGCCAATGGAAAAAACCCTCTTTGAGCTGAACGCCAACGTCCGTATGCTAACGTCGACACAATTACAGTGCGAAGGTGCTAATGTGTAGCAGGTATGGTAATTACCGTGATCGCACCTTAAGTAATGCTAAAAATGTGCTGATTAGCACTGTAAACAAAGTACAGCTGAGGCTGATGGGAGTGGCATTTGGTCATGATACAAAGTATTGGACAAATTAGAAAAATGTAACCTGATGGATTAAAAGTCAGGGATCACCGTGAGCGTCTTCCCCAAACCGTCAAACAGAAACCCATCCAGCGGTTGCTTTTCCTGGAACAAAGTGGTGCCCCGACCGACCACGGCAGTTTGTGAAACGGCAACGCAACGCAATCTATTGCTTTTGTGTTTTGTGCTTTTTTCGTGTCGCTCCGAACAACCTTTTTTCTTTTTTTTTCGGGACGACTTTATTTTAAAAGCAAAAGTTAGGCTTAGGGCAACAAAAAACACTTAGTTAGGTTTTGGAAAAACATCCCGGTTGGGCTTAAATACCTACGTACAGTTAGGTTGAGGTATTAAAACTACAACCATAAAACCACAGCGAGGTGTCGAACTCCGGTCACGTGGTTGACAGTCCTGTGTTTGTTGGAACACCCTCCTGCCCACCAGAAGGTGTCTTTTTGGGATATTAAATACTACGTCACAAGCTCTGACCGTCACGTCCTGGGGACCTGGGCTGGACCGACGCTTGCATCCCTAGAGTGTGTGAGCGAGTGACGGCACTCAAAAACTAAAAGTACAGCTAATCACGAAAGGGTTAACTAAAGTTCACCAGAGGGCCACCGTCTGTCTCAAGCTGTCAGTATTCGGCTACTTGAGAGCACTTTCATCCACACGTCTGTCTACGTTTTGTATGTCTCCAGGCATATTAGGGGGAAAGAAAGAACTCGTAGGTCAATAGAGATTTACAACAATTCAAACGGTGCAGACACAGAAACTGTGAATCAGACTGAAGACTTGAACTAATCTCCGCCTGAGGCAGTTTTGGGATGAACCTGTCGACGGCGGAATTCCACAGGTTGTTCTGTGTGCCCCGGAGAGCGATCGTAGTATTTCATCAGCACGGTAGCCAAATGTTTCTCCGATTCAAATCTCAAGTTCAAACAACAGGTTAGCTCGCCCCGAAGTCCGTCACACGTTTCTGCTGTCGGCTGTCAGCCCTTCAGAATCGTTGCGATGCCGACAGGCACTGATTTTGAAAAAGAAATAATTAAGTATGAACAAAACTCATCGGGAGATCAAAGAGAACACAAAGTGGACCAAAGCTGTCACATTCCGGTCATATTCTGCCAGAAACACAGCGAGGGGCGGAGTGGGAAGGAGAGACGGTGACAATGTGTGGACGTGTGCGTAACCTCAAACAAGCCTTCAGGGGAGAGCGAGGCCTGAGCACTCTTATCAGGCGGGGTGTCGGTCTCCTCCAGCACGAGTGTGTGTGTGTGTGTGTGTGTGTGTGTGTGTGTGCGTGTGCGTGCGTGCGTGCGTGTGTGTGTGCGTGTGTGTGTGTGTGTGTGTGTGTGCTGTTGCCATTGTACAAGTGACACATTAACCAATGACTCTGTTAATGAAGGACATGCAATCACTGATTCTCGCCTTTTTTCTTTTTTTTTGCCAACGCACACACACACACACACACACACACACACACACACACACACACACAGTACACGCAGATAGCCAGTTCAAAGTTTACAGATGGAGAAGGCCGCATGCCGCCATAAACCTACTTTAAAGGTGGAGGAGAGCAGGATCCAAAGGCCAGGAGGACTTTATTACAGGCACACTGTATCGCACAAACACACACAATCTCTCACACACACACACACACACGTACACACATATCTAGTCGAGTGAAGACAAGTTTGTTTTTATAGCCTGATATCACATCAAGACAAGGAAAAATCTCTTTAAGAATGTTAAAACATAAGAATATGTAGTTTATAATCGTGTGGTTCTAAGCAGCCATAAGGACATTTTAAGTGTTTATCAATGCACAATATTTGTCTACAAGTCTAACTTCTCCTACAAAGTCATTAATTATCTGTTTCTACACCAGCGTCCACTCGTGGGTGCTCACAGGAGGAGAATAAATACAAATACATGTAATGTCGCTAT
>JACSYO010001146.1:82500-125000 GCA_016806645.1 Ophiodon elongatus | reverse complement strand
AGGTTGATCGGAGGGGTGGGGGGGGTGGGGGGAGGGGCTGGGAGGAGGAGGGGTGTTGATCCAGCCTTCACAGTGAGTGGATGTCACCTGTTTACACACTCAACGCCGTCGTTCTCGCCACGTTCTCAGAAGAGAGACAGTTGCACAACGTCTCGGCTCGCCTCTCGTTCCAGAAGAAGTCTGGCGGAGTCGATCCCCGCAGGTCGCTTCCTGCCTCCCCCCCCCCAATACAACGCAGGCGAATGAAAAATGACCTCTTCGTAATCTCCCTGTTCCCGGTTGGAACTGGAACTACGTTCAACTGAAGAAGTAGTCCCGATGACAACGGTTCAGAGGGCGGTCTGTCCAACCCAGGTCTCTAAGACAACAATTATGATTTCAAAATAAAAACCTGAATGAATTAAAGGCCGTCCTCTCGAGAACACCGACAGCATTGGTCATCTTTTCAAAAGGACCTATGTTCGCATACCAAATGAGGACGTCCTGTGGTCTTGTGGTGTGTTAATGACGACTGTCAGGTGGCGTCGTCACGTTGTCATACCGACGCAAGGCCTCTAAGACGGGAGGTTGAGGTTGGTGGTTTGGTTAACGGTGCATGACTTTGACGATTGGCGATGCTGTCATCTTTTTTTTTTTTTACTAAACCAAACCTTCTGCATAAAGGTGGCCGACCAGACAACAATAATAATATGAATCATTATTTTAACGGGTAATTTTTCACTATTATTTATGCTAGCTTATCGGTACGGGAGGCTAAATAACGCTCCTATGGTAGGCTACATTTTGGCGAGGGAAAAGCTGGCATGGCCATTTTCAAAATGGTCCCTTGACCTCTCACCTCAGGATATGTGAATGAAAATGGGTTCTAAGGATACCCATGAGTCTCCTCCTTACAGACATGCCCACTTTATGATACCCCCATGCAGTTTCGGGTCCAAAACCAAGCGTTTTCTTTTTACATGCAGTACAAATGGGTTATTTATTGCCTATTCAAAGAATGGTGTGTTTGAATATTTCTGCATACTGGCGTCTCTAAACGGTCTTTGAATTCCATAAACTGGTTCTGACCAGAAAGCTGAGATCCAACGAGCCCCATGGTGTTCATGTGTGATGTTAATCCTCATTGCAGTAACACGTTGTAGTGAGGCTCTTGTTTTAAACGTGACCTCACTGTATAAAATGACCTAATGTGACCTGAAACTGCACAACCACAAGCTTGAGACCCAGTGCTTTCATAAGGATGTATGGCTTTACTTATATACCCTTGTATAACAATAACGGGGTTTCTGAGCAGTTTCCAGAACGGAACCGCTCGCCATCCAATTCTTACAGAAATCTCCAAATGCCAAACGTTTTTTGATACCAAATCACAACACGGATTTTTTTTATGGTGTACCTCAAGTTCTGGTGTCTCCGGGTGCTTTCAGGCCTAGTCTGTCTGGGTTCGGTTGAAAGAAATCCATTTGATTGGTCGGCCTGGGTTGGTGTGAAAGCTGTCAATCAAATCCCGGTGTTGACCAAAGAACCGAACTGATGCCAATCACCAAAATGGTCCAATCAACGAGTTAGCTGTCAGTCTGTATAACTTCATGTTTTACTCCTCTTGGTTGGAAAAACCCATCAGTGTGAACCGGAACCGGACCAGAACTCAGATGCAACTATGTAAGATTTATCTTCACTTGGACCAGGTAGACAACCTAAACCTTCTTAAGGGATTCTTTCTTAAGTTGCTAAACAACTTGTGAGAGCATGAAAATGGTATTATGTAGCGTCATCATTTACTTTCACCAATGATTCTAATTAATTAATTCATGAAGTAATTCATTTTTATTTCTGATTGAGAACAACTTGAGTCAGACTCGACACAGTCTGAGCTGCATCTCAAAAGAATCTCCAGCTTCCAGGTGATCAACACTTCTGGTGGCGTATACTGTTGTCCTCATCTACAAGACTTTTTATCTTCTTTTTTTTTTTTTAAATCTTTGCAACCTGGAGGAGGAGCCTTTTAGTTTTCCTTTTGCCTCTTTGTGAACAAGTTGAGCATATTCAAAATATATATCTGCATTGAACGGCTCCCCTTTACTTCTACCCGTACGTGGCGTGTCCTAATTTTCACCTGTTTCCACTTCCCCCTCGTCCTCCCATGCTGTTCAGGGAAGTGGTGGTGGGAAGGAGGGGGGGGGGGAGATGGAAGAATGTGGCCATTGTGCTTCCAAGGTATGTGTGTTTGTGACAAACAGAAAGAGAGGCGATCAGGGTGATCAGATCTTGTTACAGGTGTTTCATAAACAACACAATAGTGCTAACAGCCCCCCCCCCCCCCCCGCCCCCTCCTCTTTTACTCCCTAGCTTTAGATTTCTGCTTTAGTGTTGGTGGATTAGGCTTATGGCTCTGACACACACACACACACACACACACACACACACACACACACACACACACACACACACAGAGCTGAATCTATGCTTCCCCATCACGAGCATGCGATGATCATGTGACAGTCATGTGACTGGACTATGCTACTACATGCGTATACTCGTTCAGCCGTTGAGGCTGTTTCTCTTCCTTAAACTTGAGGTTTGCTGAATAATAATTTCCCATCAGCGTCTCGCTTGAAAAAAAAAACCTTTGTCAGGGTAAAAAAATATATACAAAATACAGAAGAGATCGTTTTGCTTTTCATCCTGCCGTCTGTCTTCCTGAACCGGAGCGGGCCCAAACACGATACCACTAAGGTCACGCTAGAACAAAAGAAAGACGTCTAGATATAAATTCCTGTCCTGGGTGACTGTTGGTCCCTTTTACTTTTTCTTCTTTTTGCAAAAGTGGAATGTGATACAGTGGGTTGAGAGATAAGTATCATTCTGAAAAATGGTTCACCTCTTGAACCCTCGTGCACAATCAGTAAGGAGCCTGCATCACGGTCTGGAGACAGACGGGCCTGTTTGAATACCTATCATCAGCCAAATATTTAACTGGAATCTATTTGGGGTTTTGCATGAGGCAGTTTTGAGGAAACTGTGTGTCATCACCTCATCAGGTCTGACCAGCACTTCAACACACATACACACACACACACACACACACACACACACACACACACACACCTTTCACACACCTTTCACACACCTTAAACGCGTGTAAGTATTATATATTCACAAGCTGGAGCCGGTTGTCCGTTGAGAGGGAGGAGACACACACACACACACACACACACACATACACACACACACACACACACAAAGGAGTGTATTTCACGCGTCACTCAGTGCCTCCCTGTCCTCCGTCTCCACCGGTTATTTTTCAGGAAACAGTAAGTTAGTAAGTGAAACTATAACTTTTCTCTCACAAGACAGCAGCTCCAAGCTATCAGAGTATTCCGCAAATTATGTACTGATTATTGTCCAGTCATTGTGTTCATATTCTGTTTTCTCAGCTCTCGTTTCACAATCACACTTATTATTGTTTTGTGTATTTAATGTTTTGGAAATTTGTTTGATTTAAAACAATAAATTTGATGATTAGTTTTTCAATAAATAATGAATAATAAAGTAACAAAGACATTTAAGATCTTGTAAAAAAAAAAGAGAATCTTATCACAACATGATGGATTTCATGTTCTGTAGAGACACACAAGAACATCTTCAGTTCTTCACATCTTGACAGTTTTGTAACTTTGATCTAATAATTAAATAATCAAAAAGACTCACCACACACACACACACACACACACACTAATACTCTTAACGGCACCCAAAACGTACAGTATATGTGCATTGCACTTAAGGTCACACACACTCGCACAACTAAATCTCGTTTGTGCAACAACAGGATACCCAAGGCCGACTGGCGCCCTGCTCAACCAGTTTCTGAAACACACACACACACACACACACACACACACACACACACACACACGCAGGACGACTCGACAAGACAGCAACTGATCATACACACACACACACACACACACACACATCCCCATACAAATAAACATTGAGTCCTTGTCCCATAACCTTGTAGTGAAGGTTATAGCAGTCAGCTGGGTCAGTGTGAACACTGGACCAGCTGAAGAAATGTCCTTCCAGATACCCACTGTGTGTGTGTGTGTGTTTGTGTGTGTGTCTGTGTGTGTGTGTGTCTGTGTGTGTCTGTGTCTGTGTGTGTGTGTGTGTGTGTGTGTCTGTGTGTGTGTGTGTGTGTGTGTGTGTGTTCTTAGCCCTCCAGGTGAGAAAACACACCACGTCCCACAACTTAACGTCCGAGATTGTTCCAAACATTGAAGCGAGAAACAGACAGAAAGGAGAGGGGAAGAAAAGAAGAGCCACATGAGGAGTTCCAACCTGTGGGATGATGGGACGTGTAGTCACGGCGTCGTCTCAGGTTCTTCTGCCACCGTCTCGAAAAGCAACCATCCAGAGTGTCACTTTCTCATCTTGATCCCGACCGGGTCCTCTCCTCCTCAGTACCGTCTGTCGGGTCCTCTCTAAGGCGCCTCTCTTCAGTGACAGGTCCCCCAAAGCACAACCAGAGATCTCAGACACATCTGACGAACACACACTGAGAGAGAGAGAGAGAGAGAGAGAGAGAGAGAGGGGGGGGGGACAAGTCAGAGTTTCTCTTCTCCTTTTGGTGGGTTGTCTTTTTTTCCAGATTCTGACTCAGATCCTCGCAGTTTGCCCTCTCCTCTGCTCCAGTCACGACGGCACTCGTAGACGCAACAGCGGGAGACAAGAGAGGGGAGGGAGCGCACAAGGTCTCGTAGTGGAGGAGAGAGAGAGAGAGAGAGAGAGAGAGAGAGAGAGGGAGAGGGAGCGCTGAAGGTGGCAAGGTTGAAGGAGGGACGGAGGGAGGGAGGGAGGGAGGGAAGGAGGGAGAGAGGGAGGGAGAGATGGAGGGAGGAATGGCAGTGGTAATTAGTGAGTCTGTACCTGACTCTCACTGACATAAGCCCCACATTCCTCAGAAGCGAGGAGGGGGAGAGAGGCGATGGCAGGGAGAAAGAAAAGGGAGGAAGAAGTTCTGAACGCCCGCATGAAACCAGCGCCCTAATGATCCCAGGACGCCCATCGGAGAGAGAACTCTTCCCCACCCCAAGAAAAACACAAAAAATGTATCGTCCTTACGGCACACCATCGCTCAAGTCAAGTGTCGCATGGCGTTGGAGGTGCTGCTCGACGTCGTCACCTGAAAGACTTCCTTCACACAGCGTTTGGTCTTCCTCTTCCTTCTCTTTTCCTTCTCCAATTCATTTTCCTCGTCTCTCTCTCTCTCTCTCTCTCTCTCTCTCTCTCTCTCTCTCTCGATCATGTGTTTGGTGTACACACTGCCTCCACCTAAAACTCACCAAACCTGAATCTGACTGCCCAAACCTCCAACACACCTCCTCCCTCCCTCCTCCCTCCCTCCTATCATTCCGGATGGGAAATGCTATCCTCCTGTTGCACTGGCCAATCTGTGTGTGTGTGTGTGTGTGTGTGTGTGTGTGTGTGTGCGTGCGTGCGTGCGTGTGTGTGTGTGTGTGTGTGCAAACCTGAATCATCTCAGCCAGAGCAGCATTCCTCTAAAGGAGTTTCCTGTACACCTAGATGCAAACCTCACACACACACACACACACACACACACACACACACACACACACACACACACACACACACTGTTCCTCTATCCGACCTCGATTACCGATCGTTTTCTCATTCACAAGCGCACGACGTCACGATGACACACTGACTTATGTAGATCCCTTCTTCGATGACAGCCTCCGGTAATAACAAGGCACTGCCCCCCCCCCCCCCTCCTCCGGTGTTCGACAGGGCCCAAATGGGAAACTTGAACTGAAAGTAAAAAAAAACAGTGGAAGGTGACCCAACGAGTGTTTCTGATCGCATTTCGTTTTCTCCCCACACACACACACACACACACACACACACACACACACACACACACACACACACACACACTGTTATTCTCTCTCCTTTCTGACTACACTTGTTTGATCATGCAGAGCCGTTTCAACACTACCAGACCTCCAGTGTTCACCTCTCATTCAACACAGTGTGTGTGTGTGTGTGTGTGTGTGTGTGTGTGTGTGTGTGTGTGTGTGTGTATGTAGGTGTGTGTGTGTGTGTGTGTGTGTGTGTGTGTGTGTGTGGGTGGTTTTCCATGTTTGCCTATACCTGCAGAATTTCCCGTGGGCGGAGCAAAGGCACTTCCTCCTTCCCGAACTCAGTTACGCAGCTAGTGAGACGTCTTTGTGACGGCCAGTTGTCACGGAGACAAAGAGAGAGAGAGAGAGAGAGAGAGAGAGAGAGAGAGCTGTGCCGAGCAGAAACAGTCGTGGTCAGCCAACTGACAGCGCGAGGACAGAAGAGAGAAGTGAGGAAGCAGGATTTCTGTTCACAGTAACACACACACATACACACACATACACGCACACACATGCATACATTCAGATAAAGTCCCCTCACACACACACACGCACACAGTAGGGAACTTGCGTTTGTGTGTGTGTGTGTGTGTGTGTGTGTGTGTGTGTGTGTGTGTTTGTGTGTATAGGAAACTGAGATTGAGTCAGACGTGCTCACACACAGAGACATAACGTTTCAACACAGTGGCTGAACTCCAGGCGAGGAAGGAGGAGGAGGCCGCAGCCGTTGGAGGTGTTGCTCAATACATTTCGCCTTAATGCTTACTGAACTCTCCTGAAGTCAAGTTTCAATACCTGACCTTTCACAGGTAGGCTTTGAGTTCACAGTTGTGATGACCACTCATCATCAGCAGTGTGTAGGTAAATAAGGCCTATTTCCATGAGTGGGATGACAATATTCAGTGCTCCTCTACGTTTTAGTTCATTTACCATCAAATCGCATTCACCCGTTGTTGCTGCTGACGGAGATCCAAAGCACACCAACGTGTTAAAGACTGTGTTTTCACCACCATTTTATTTAAATCCACTCGCAGAGTTTCGTCAATCCATCCCAGTGAAAGAGCGGATTATTGTTGCGTGTTTATACAGTGCAGGCTTTTGAAAAGTCATCTGCATTAACGGCTACAGTGTAATAACTCTGACGTGCGTTGAATGGAGGCATCAGTTACCAGCGTGTGTAAAGTATCAATATGGGACCGGCTCGAGCCCCGGGGTGATGCTTCAACATCTGGAGCAGTGGGTCGATACAAAAACATTTATCCAGTAATGTAAGATGTTTCTTGGATATGTATTTAGTACGTATCGTTGGTTCAGCGCGGTGCCTTTTGCTTATTTTATATCCCGTTTCACTGTACAGGTGCTAGAGGCAGCTCGCCTGTGGTCTCTGGGTTGATTCTGACGCAGCTCCCTCACCGTGCAACATCTCAGGACCATGAGAGTATCCTGTCATCGTATTGTACTTTTTATCTGTTGAGACAACATGATGGATCATAAAATAATGCAGAGGAATTACTCACAAAGCAGTTGGAGAGATAAAGGTCACTTTATTTGACGGGCGGGGCAGGATTGTTCAAATATATTATGATTGTTTTATTGGTTGGACTTTCTATAAACACCTCCTGACACAGTATGAGGTCATCGGGAGGTAGAAGCAGTTTGATTTTTTTATATGAGAAAAAATGGAGGCATTTAAAGTTATTAAATGAGCTGAGCTGAAAAACTATTTCACATTTTATTATACAATAATCCAATCCAATGTTGCACGCGTAAACAAGACCGAGTTAAAGGATAATTGTGGTTTATTAAAACTATTTTTACATTGCGCTCACCAGAGTTACTGCAGAGATCTGAGAACATGGCTCCACCCCCCGCAGCAAGATTATCCCCGCCGCTTTATTTGTTGGGAAAACAGAAAAATAAGCGCACCTGGAATGTCCGTAATAAATCCCAGAGGAAAACGTTGGTGTACAGTAGACAAGGTTTAACCACAAAGTACACCTGTAACCTGGGATGGATGTGCACAAAACACAGGTTTGGGTAATATTTCCTCCGTTGGCTTTCTGCTGACGTTTGCTGACGCCGGTCAGCGGTCCGAGATCTCAGGTGAGCACAAAACTATTGACTGGTTTGACATTCAGAGAAATCAGCTTGTTCATGTCCGTCCCAAAAACCAAAATGGTGACAGCCAAAATCCTGAATAGTTACAGAACTTTTGAAAACTAATAAAATAAGGCCAATGTTGTAATTCAGTGAAAATTATCCTTTAATGATGGCTCAATGAACCTTTAGTTTACATATACACACACACACACACACACACACGCACACACACACACACACACACACACACACACACACACACACACACACACACAGAGACTTGCAGACGCGCTCATGCAGCCTTTTCACAGGGTGTAAACAAAAGCAAACTCTTCCCACAATAAGCAGCTCAGACCTGCCCTGGTAGCTACACAATGGACAGAAGAGACCTGAGACACGGAGCGCAGAGATTCCCATGAAAACACACCGCTGGTGCTCCAGACGCCCGACAAAGACACACAAAGGGACGGGGCAAAGTGTATCTATTCACCTGCAGCAAGTGGGCCCGATCAGGCCATCACACACACCGCAAGGAAAACTGAGAAAGGAGGAAAACATGGATCCTATTACTATTTCATCTGCTGGTGGACTGGATTTTTAATGTCAGATTGTATCGATTGACGTGTGTGTGTGTGTGTGTGTGTGTGTGTGTGTGTGTGTGTGTGTGTGTGTGTCAGCTTGTTGGTTGTGTGGTCCTGCTGGGGACTTCGTTGTTAGTCTCTCTCTCTAATGTTAAACAAATATGATCGCAGCAACGTTTCTTGTCAAGTTCTGACCTTGTACTTTTCCACAAAAGCAGCATTCTCCACGTGTGTGGGTGTGAGTGTGTGGGAGGGTGTGTGTGTGTGTGTGTGTGTGTGTGTGTGTGTGTGAGGGGGAGAGAGAGAGGGAGAGATGTGGGTCTAATAGATTCTAATTGGATCTTGATGAGTGAGAGATCAAACACAACCTCTATCTCACACACACACACACACAACCACAATAGATACACTACGTGGCCAAAAGTATGCGGACACCGCTGTCCAGCTATTTTAGTTTTTTTTGGTCAGAAGCTGTCTGAGGCTTTTTTTGGCCTATCAGTGGACAATGTCTCTTGACCTTTAAGTGTGGTCACTACATACTATGTTAAAAGGCCCAACTTTACAGCAGAAATAAACCTGTTTAAAGCCTGGTACAAAGAAACGTTTTATTCTTTATAGCTGATATACTGTATTTACGTTCATGACAATTTTTATATAACTCACCCGCGGAAATTATACTAAGGCTTAAAGTTTGGCATAATTAAGGGCCAGGCCGCATTGAGTGACAGGTGGGTGCCGTCTCAGCCGCTAGCTAGCAGCTAGCTAGCTCGGCTAGATATCATTGAACTTCCCGTGTTTGTGGTGTTGGTGGCTTTGGTGAGATTTGTTCATGTAAGTATGAGATAGATAATTTGTCTTACTGTGCACTTAATTGCACAAATTGAAGGAGCCAACGTGGTGCATTTCACTGGAGCTGTAACGTTACTTTGTGCGATTCAATGAGACAAAGAAATGTATTGATTGATGGAAGAAGTTTGTGCTCCAGATTTTTCAACAAGTGAAATTATTGTATGTTTTATATTATATGTAAGCACCAGGACCAATCAGCAACCGGGAGCCACCACACTTCAGGGTTAAACTTAGCCTGGCTAGCAACACAGAGTAGCACATTGCCTAGCTTTGTACCGACTTGCTAGTTTTGAGCCAGGTTGGCGTGTTTCAGCCACCAGGCCTCAGCTACATCCACGTTCCACCTCTTTGCCCATTTCTGGACTAGGCGACGGCCGTAGCCGCCCACTATGAGCTTCTTTTTTACTTTTCAGAAACCTACGGGTGTCGTCAAGGAGACTACGTCTATATTTGAGATAGTCTGTGGTTTGAAAATAAGAAGATTCTCACGAAGTTCAATAAATACAATAATAACAATATATTTAATATATTATAATACGAGTATATTAAAGTGGGCGACCCAGTCCACAATACAATAAGAAGAAAACCTTCAACATTTCACAGGACATTCTTAACTATGCTTGAAATGTAAACAGGCACTATTCACTATTTACAGGCATGTTTATTTTCATATATAGGTCCAAAAAAGGTCTTAGTAGGAGGTCCCATCTTCCAAACCTTTTTTTAAAGGAGCAGTGTGTAGAATTTCATGGCATCTAGTGGTGAAGTTGCAGATTACAACCCACTTCCGCTAACCCCTCCCTTTCCAAGCGTGTCGCAGAACTACGGTGGCCTTCAGGTAACGTAAAAAAAGCAAAAGGCCCCCCTTAGAGCCAGTGTTTGGTTTGTCCATTCTGGGCTACTGTAGAAACACGGTGGTGCAACATGGCGGACTCCGTGAAGAGGACATAGCATGCTTACAACACGCAGAGAAGGAGAGCGACTTCATTCACTGCTCAGGTAGAAAGCACTCCGCTATATCTTTACATTGCTAATAGTTGTTTACTGATTTATTAATGCTCTGAATCACGTATATAGAACTTTTAACACATAAAACAAAACAAAGAAACAACAACATCAGTATTTGACATCTGTCTCCTAATGAACATAAATCAGGAGTCCAAAGGATTACTGCACCAAATCAACAAGGACTTTCAATAACTTTGACCCAGAAACATCTCACTAATGAGATCCAACTTCCATTCCGCACATGAGGCACAAATTAGAAGTTTCGGTCCGGCTGCTCTTTGAGGATGGAGTCAATGGCAAACTTACGTCATGTTGTTGGATGGTGAGTTTTAAGAGATTTGTGGTGTTTCCATGTTTGGTGCCGACTTGTTCATCGCACAGCTTACAAATCAGTATTTGTTTGGTTTGAAACCCAGGACTCCCCAAATAGGTGCATTTGCATTCCTTTTGCTAATGAGAGCAGACTTCTTTCCTGCTGGAGGTTTTACCAGGGCTGTACCGAATAGTTCAAAGCTCCATTCATAACTCTGCCATTCGAATTATTATCATTAAAAACATACAGAAACATTGTACATTGTACATTGTAAGAGTCCACCTGCCTCCACCTTCGTTTCCTCCCTCTCCCTCTCTCTCTCTCTCTCTCTCTCTCTCTCTCTCTCTCTCTCTCTCAAACACACACACAGCGAGCAATGCAGCGCTGTGTCCTCGTCTCTGTAACCAAAAAGTCAAAATGTATTGAAAAAAAGAAAGATAGATATTTTCCAAAATTCACAACATGTTTTCTATTCTGCTTCAATCCATATTTGTTGGCGTTAAGCATCTCAAAAACAACATTTTCACTTGTCGAGCGATAATCTCGCCATATTGCGCCTAATGGCGTCCTAATGGTTAATTGACTTTATAATTTTATAGCAAGTTATAAGATATGCATCTAAACCAGAAGGTACTGTGTTTCTAACTTTGTGTTAATAGTTTGAGGCCTGTTGGAAAATGGTTTTCCAGTTCGGAGGTACAGAACCCTTCTGGATGAAGTGGAACCCTCCGGCCCTGCGAGCCGGGCCTCATCGCCCGCCCTCACTACTGCTCCCGTGGCCCCCAAATGGGAGCAAATCTCTGCAGACAGCTTCTAAAATCTTGTGGAGAAACCTTCCCAAACAGAGTGGAGGCTCCTATTAAAACGTTCAACAATCACATAACGGGTGTGACGCCACATAGTGCCGGATACCAGGCGCCCCTCTTTTTTTCTTTTCTTTTTGCAGTAGATCAACTCAAGGTCACTTAAGTAGACAACACACATCCACACACACATTAAAGGAAAGTATGAATGCCGAATGTGTTCGAAACGGAATTGGTGTGAGAGGTCGGGCGGCGTGAGTGTGTGAAGGCAAATTGATTAAAGAGAGAGAAGAAACTCCTTCCAGCCCCGTACAGCTTCCCGTGAAGATTAAGACCTTTATTGAGTAAAATTCCAGGTCGGCTTATGGCCGCACGACCCGCCGTCTCCAACCGGGCCGATTATTGAATACGCCGTCATACACACACACACACACACACACACACACACACACGCACACAAACTCAACACATACGGAGCAACCGGAGGCCTGTTGTGAGGCGACATTGATGACGCGTGTTGGATGGGATAATCTCTCCAGCTGTACTCTCCCCCGCAGAGGAGTGAGGCTCATTTTCACCCCCCCCCCCCTTACCCACCCCCAAAAAATAGCTCACTGAGGTTTTTCCACAGACTGATGACCCCGAAACCCCAACCCCAACCCCACCCTGCTTTTTCTGCAGCTTACCAAGCACTAGTACACTACCAGAACCAACTTTTGTGTTTATCCGTCACGGTCCGTCGCTACTGATTCCATGACCGGGCTGGTCTGCTGGGTGCAGCCTGTCCACGCAGCAGAGAGACTGACAGGAAGAGTCAGCTTCATATTTACAGAAAGTGGCTTCGAAATGGGTCACAGGGCCGCAGTAATAAGCCGGCCACCGGGTACCCCAGTGCCGTGTCTCCCCCTGTTGGTTTGATACAGACATCACATGGCTTTGATTCATGATATCCGTTTAAAGGAAATTGCCCACTGAGCTTCAGAGCTTCTCTTACAGTCAGGCAGGATAGTAAATTATTCTGACTATTAGCAGCTTCTTTAACAAAGAGAGAAAAACAGCTCTTTGACTCATCAGGTTTCAATCTGGTTCATTTATACTGCATGGCAGACATTTTTTTAAACCATTTTTTGTTGTAAGTGAAAGTAAGTAAGTAAGATGAAAGTGAAAAATAACATTCAACGGTAATGTCTTTTTTTTTTGTATACATCCATCACAGCTGATTATCATTGGAACTATTTTCTATTTTCTATGTGTTTTGTTATCAGCTCAGATTTAGGGTTCTTTGGGCTTTTGTCCCGGCTACATGGAAAAAAAACAAAACCGTATTCAGATAAAAGAGAAAAAGGAAACAATATCGAGCAGGGGTTCTCACTCTTTCGTAATAGATGGCCCACTTCCTATTGTTCAGGGAAAAAATCCAGGGATCACTTCCCCAAATAAATGAGGGGGGGGGGGGGGCTGAAAAATAAGGAGGAAAGATAAACGGGGTTGTAAATATGTGTTCTGCCTCTGTCAGCTGTAATGATGAAAATAAAATACATATTCTCCTAACCCATCACTGGCTGTCATTATGAATCCACATTTAAGAATGCAGTGTTATGTTTCCTCACCACTCTGAGCTTTTAATGCCATTTAATTCACGTTTCTTATTAAAAACAAAAACGATCCGTTCAGTGTCTAGCTAGCTAACAGCGGCTAAACAAATCACGTTCGTCTCTACCTGATGACGTGTCATTGGCAAATTAGGCATGTTTATTTGACGTTTTTTAATCATGTGTTTTCTTGAGCCCATTTAGATATCAAAATAACTAGCTTTGTAAACTATGAAGAAAATTATGTTATTTAATTCAAGCTAACAATTTCGGCAGTACCTCCGCGGACAGCAAGAGGTCACTAACAACAACTGGTGATGCCTTTTTATTTTTGGCTGCGAAGGAGAGTCATTTTGATGGAACAGGATGCACAAGCACATTTATAAGACTTTTATTTTAGACTCAGCATGAGAAGAGTCACCAGGCTGTTAAGGAACAGCTCCAAGGGCCTGTGGTTAGTTTTTGTTTTCATTTGACCCACCAGATCCTTGTCACGCTCTCCATGACAGTACTACTGCAGTGTACATTTAAAACAAAATGAAAGCTCCAACCGCCAACATTTTTGTAGCGTGCCAGACGACACTGCCTTTGTTTTCATTTGGCGAGAGTGAAAGGTGAACCGAGTCGGAGCGAGTTCTCTCATGCACGTCTTGGCATCACAGAAGGGCTCTGCGTGGGCGGGATGGGATGACGAGGTGGGAACCAAAGCTGCGTTTTCCACTTCACCTCCTCTGCTCCGAGAGGCTTCCTTGCACTCTGACCCCTCTGGTGAATGAATGTATCCTAACCACCGGTGGGACGTCCTGGCCGCGGCTTGAGGTGTGAAGCTCTGCGGACCCCACTAGGGGACGGTCTCGGTCTCGTCTGCCTGTCACTCGTGAGGAGACATTTGCAGGATGATAAAGTTAACAAGTCCAACTGGTGGGACGTCTCCTGCGTGCGGTTCAGAGGAGATCTCACAGAGGTAACACGTGTCTGTGACATTACTGTTGTCCTGACCGTCACGTGGATCACGTGTTTTACTGTCCATCAGTCACAGAGATCAAAGGCTCATTATCATATTGTTGCCATGGTACTTCAAACTCAGGACAGGACGAAACCAGGCATGACAAAGAGGCTGTGAGTGTGCGAAGTGATCTAATTCACGGGGAGCTCTGCGTGATGCCCAAACGGCGAGCAGAGAGCCTCCAGTCTGAGGTTTCACAGCCGGTCTTCGATATTTTCCCGGGCTGTGTTTTTATTGAGAAGATGAGCTGCGTGGCTCCCGTGAGGAGGATTCCCAGCGACAAAGGTAAAAGACCCGCCATGCAATTTTAAACAGCCCATCATCGCCCATGCAGATTACTGCTAAGCCGCTGTAGCCCTTTCTTCTAGCCCTGCTCCTCTAAAGTGGACTTAAGAGTTCCTCTCGCCGAGGGGAGGAAACCGCTTTCGCACTCATTAAATCACTGCCGTTTGATATTCATTAATTCATTACATTTGCACCGGCCTTATTGGACACGCTGCACATTTCTGGTCAATTCCAATTTTGTGCTTGAACATTGATGAGGGCTGTGAAAGCTGATTACACACTCTGCCTGTGTTTCTCTCCATCAATCCACTTTAATTAGAAGCCAGTAGTCCCTGCAACTCCTGGATGTTAATCCTCATGCGCCAATTCTCATTGTCGAGTCAAAGGATGTCTCAGATCCGAGGTTCAGAGCATCCTGCAGACTCGTATACTGTTAACGTGTCTGTGGCCCGGTTCGGACTGCGCTGGCCGCTATCGGCCTGGTTCCGACGTATTGGGTGAGGAGCACTTTAAGGTCATTTCGCTGTAATTTTTTAATGTTTTTTAATGTAATATAAATGTATACATATCAAAGAATCTACGTGTCAAATTTCATCAATATCTATGTCTATATATATGGTTGTTTACATGTAGGAAACTATAGGAAAGTGACTGAAAGCAGTAAGAACACTTGAGTTGCTAATATGGGTTAGCATATGAGAGTATTTTGATTTACGGACTGGGATATGTTGACAGCATTGATGGTAACTTTGGCGACCGCGGAACAAGTTAATATCCTTGTGGATAGAAGTTAGGCCGAACCAGAAGGAGTGCAACACGCGGTTAATTTACCGGCGTTAGCGACCTTTTAGCAACTCTGGTAAAGGCAAAGTCAAAGTTAATAATTCAAACGATATTCAGTTAGAAAGGTAAGAAGTTCAACTTTAGTTTAACATCATTAAATCAACTGAAAACATCACAAGATCATTTATATCAGTATTTCAAGTGGATTTTTATTGGAATGTTAGCTAAAAACTGTCCAGGACCAGGAAACGGAGACGCTACTTCATATCTGTGTGCGTGTGTGTGTGTGTGTGTGTGTGTGTGTGTGTGTGTGTGTGTGTGTGTGTGTGTGTGTGTGTGTGTGTGTGTGTTGAATGCCGATGAGTGAGGCAGGTCAGTGAGAGGTGGACCTTTGTCCAGGGTCGGACAGCGGGACATTATTTATTCATGTCAGGATCTGGCCCGTCGGCCTAATTGCACCAGGAGGAGCCCAATTACCCGCGGTGCTCTTTTGCAGCCGCTCGGTATCACATTCAGAGAAAACTGGAAGTCGGATCGCATGTCGGCCACGAGTAACGCTACGCGTCTTATTTACATTTGCTCGGCTCGGATTCAACTCTGTAAGCAAACAAAAGAGTTTGTGTCTGTTTAGATGCAAGGTGGCAGGAGCCGAGAGAGAGAGACGTAAATGTTGAGGGACAGTTTTACAGGAGTGTCTGACAAGTGTTTGGTGTTGTTTATCTTTATATGCTGCTGTTTGTGTGTGTGTGTGTGTGTGTGTGTGTGTGTGTGTGTGTGTGTGTGTGTGTGTGTGTGTGTAACATGAGCTCTATCCCCCTCTCTCACAGGGGGCTCCAGCGAGGCCGTGAACACGAGCTCTGAGATCTTCATCCCACATCAAGACCACAAGGAGCCCCTTCCATTTCTACTTCCTCTTCCTCGTCTCCAGACGTCGTTACAGATTCCACGTAAGACACAAATCTGAACACTGAGGATATTTAATCAGATTCAAAAGTTATTTAATCTACATTTTGTGGTGAAAGATTTCTCTCAGCATGCAGACACTCATCAAGTAAGAGAAGTGTGGTCGCGCACGGATCAAACATGTGTGATGATGAAAGCACACAAAGGGGCCGGGGCTTTTATTGTGAAAGGGAAGACAAGACTCTCAAATACAAAGCGTGGCCTCCGGTTGCAGTCACGTATAGCTGAGCTGAACGCGTCAGCTAAAGCGGGAAAAAAACTAAACAAAGCGGCCGCCCCAATTTTGAAACTGTATCCTAAACATCGAAACCTTTCACTGTCTCGGCTGGAGCACCTATCGGTGCAATGAACAGAATCACTTCTCAGGGCGTGCTCCGTCCACTTCCTCCTCTTCCCTCGGTCTGCTCTAACATCTCCTCCCCTCTCTCTGCAGCCTCTCCCCCGTCGGACCGGGCCTACCTGCAGGCGGCAGCCATCTTCCGCCGGCTGCGTGCGGAGAAGCCGTTGGCGCAACAACTGCTGCATTATGGGAGGGGGGCGGACACGCCGCCACCAGAGAGCGGAGCCAGAAGCGCCCGGAGACGGGCCTACCAACTCGCCTTCAACACGCTCAAATGTATAAATCACAGAAGTCACCAGCTTTGAGATTTACATAGAAGCACGCACCCGGCCCGGAGTGGACGGGCTGTCGGCTAAACATACAGTCGGAGGAGAAATTAATTTGATCTATTCTCCCGCTTTTCCCTGCGAAACCTTACCCACCTCCCGCACGGCGGCCTTATCTCGATAATGAATGGCGGTGGAGCTGCAGCATGTGTCAACCCCAATATTCTCTTTTGAATAGCGGCTTCAACTGCGGACTGTAGATTAAATAGTATATAGTCGTACTTTTCATTCCTCCATGTGACTTCAAATTACTTGAGCTGGAGGTACAGCAGATGTCTGTATGGGAGGTGATAAGAGGGCGCACGCCATGGAAACACACACACACACACACACACACACACACACACACACACACACAAATGTACATGTACACACTCGTACAGCAAGCACACACGGTATTTGACTTCACGTGTTTCTGGTATCTGCATATAGTTTTAATTTGATTGGGCAGGTTTGGAGATATTGCACTCAGCACAATGGATTTGAATGGATTTGTGGGTCCGCGTTGCAGAAAGCAGTTATAAAATGACATTTAAAGCTGCACTGATGAATATTTTTATATGATCTATGGGTCCAACACACAGAATGTGAAAGGGGTTTACGTGTCGTGTTGAACCCACGGAGACGTATCACCCGACTCTGCACTTACCCTCAGCTTTACACAGCATTTTGACTTCTGAATGCACATTGTTGTACCCTTGACTTTCCTGTTTTGCGTCACTCTCACCGCTCTCATCAATGTCCCCCCCCCAAAAAAAAATAAAAACTAGCTAGTGAACTTAGTGGAGCATTTAGCAGCTAAAGAGACAGACATTTTTCTCAGGAGATGGAGAAGACCAAACCAGAGCAAAAAGGAGAGTAAATATTTGTGACCAGAAACGCCATTCTAAATTAAAGTTGCTGCTGAATGTGCAAATAGGCAACTGCTTGCGAACATATTCGGCATAACAACCTTATGAGATGATATTATCAGTAATGTCAGTGGCCAAAAACTTCTATTTGCAGTCACATCTCTTTACAGAACCGATGCCCTCGCTACTCTGATTAATCGACAGTCTTAATAAATAGTCCCCATGAAAACTGTTGGATTATCTGGAGTAACAAAAACAAAATGCTTTTGTTCGTGCTTTTGTCATTTGCACGAACCGAGCTTTTAGGATTTCTGTTCATTCGCCTCAGTGTGTCTTAAATGCATCTTACTGATGTTCTGATACGCTTCTTTTGTCCATTAACAACATTGTTTTCCTCCTAGACCAAGATTTACTGGAGGACATGATCGCCGACAGCTGCTTCCACACTTCCCAGCAGATTGTGAGTCGCACCAGATTTGCAACGAGTGATCTCAAACCCTAACCCTAACCCGCCAGATGGCTCGTCAGAAGCCGTCATTGGAAAACCTTTTGAAAAAGGGCAGGCATTTTAAAAAAAAAAAAAATGTAATAAATACGTGGCAGGTGATTGGATGAACCATCTGCCACTCAAACTCTCAAAGTCAGGAGAAGAGCGAAAACATCTTTTGCATCGTGAAAAGCCTTCAGTGTCGTTCCTTACTCATGATTGACGTGACGAAATACTCTCCGGGTCTGACATGAATGACGGTGTCTACGCTAACCTCGTCAGGAGCGGCAACGCTGCTGAGAACAGTCGCCTCCAACTAAAACTAAAAAGCACTTCAGCACTTGTTAAACTGTCTGTGAGTTATCTGTCTTCTAATAAAGCAGTCCGTATAGATGTGTGAGGTAAAATGAGTGAGGGCGACGGGGATGCAGTTAAAGGCCATTTGTATTCAGATCTGTACGTAGTCTGGCTGGTTATAGATGGCAAATGATGCACACAGGAGAGCAGGCAGACGCACTCCCCAACTGGGAGACTATAAATGACACTATAAAACACTGTGCGACGGCACACACATGGACAGAGACACGCCGAGCCTGTGTGTGTGCGTGTGTGTGTGTGTTTGTGTGTGTGTAAAGGATGATTTTATTGAGGGATGGGTGAAACATACAGAACAGGCTGACAGATCATTAGGCTGAAAGTGTGACTATAAAACCAGTCACGCATCTCTTTGTGATTCCACACACCTCTTTGCTGCAATATAGCCTACTGTACATATCCCCCCCACCTTCAACACACACACACACACACACACACACACGCACACACGCACACACACACACACACGCACACACACACACACACACACACACACACACACACACACACACACACACACACACACACACACACACACCCACACACTTGGAGAAAAGGAGTTGAGGGTAAGGACAGTGTGTTAGTCGCCATAAAAGAAAGAACGGGAAGTGTGAGAAAATATGTACTTCCCTTCAGACAGTTTTACTTTGAATACTGTGTGAAAATGTAAAAAAAAAAAAAAAAAAATTGTATGACAAATCCACACATGCAGCAAAAAAAAAAAAAAAAGATGTAACAAACCCAGTGTTCAACCCTTAGCACCAAACAGCAGACAGACACAGTTAGCCAGTGAACATAGTGGAGGATTTAGCTGTTATAGAGCCAGATATTTCTCTCAGGAGTAGGGAGGAGACCAAAAACAGAGATAATAAAAAAAGTGAATAATGGACTCACATTCACTAAGTGACCAGAAACACTACTCCAAATATTTTTTGCTCTGTAACTGCTGGATTTGTAAATTAGTAACTAGCCAGGTTCCCACTGGACGTGGCTGTTCAATTATTATTTTTTGAATTGCGCACTTATACCTCTTCCTGACTGGACGCGGTTGAAACGAGCGAATGTGCGAACACAGATAGTTTCATTTTTTCCCAATGAGGATGTGTAACCTGCTCCGTTAGCAAACAGGCTAAGCAACGTACTGCTTGCTTGAAAAGACCACAGACTGTATCTAAGAAGTGGATGTAGTCATCATGACATCACCCGTTGGTTTGTGGACTGATGTTATGAAGCCTTGAGTTTGCCGATTTAGTCATCGCTTGGATTACGACTGTCGCCATGTCGTTTTACCATAAGTGAGTATGGGGAATCGCGAGGAGTGACTTAGAGACACCGTATACGACTCTGGTAGCTGCAGCAACCTGTCAATCACAGTAAGCCCGCCCTAAAGCATCCCCTGCTTTATGGTCTGTTTGACTCTAAATGGACCATAATTTACTAAATGAACATCATGCTGTATTGAAGAAGACTTGAAACTAGATATTGAGACCATAAACTCATTTTTACAATGTTTACTGAGGGAATAAATCAAGAGAGAAGTAGAGTCAGTTTCTATAGACTTCTATACAATATTTTTGCAACCAGAGGCGTCGCCCCCTGCTGGTCAGTAGAGAGAATGCAAGTTTTAAGACACTTCCGCATCTGCTTCACTCGGCAGAACCGGAGGTTGCCGCCTGGATGAGCCATGGGCCCGGGGTTTAAGAGATGAAAGTTGTGTTTACAGTTTGTTTCCGCTGCCGCCTAGTGGCCAAAGATATTAACGCATTATCAAGATGAAAGGCGTGGCGGCGATATCGCTGACCATGATTACAATCGACAGCAGACATTTTGGCTTGTACAGGTGTAATTGATAACTAATAATGTAATACAAATCTACTGCATGGTATTTAAGTGAGCTCTGAGGTCCTGGTGGTGCATACTGGCTCTCTGTCGTAGCTCACTGGGACACCTGATGGAACCGAGCCGTTGGTTCCACCTGTGCTGCTTCTGCTATGACGAGTCAAAATGTCTGTGGAACAAGGTCTATTGCTATTGTATCTTTATAGTCTATATGATGGTGATGATGATGGTGATGATGGTGATGGTGATGGTGATGATGGTGATGGTGATGGTGATGATGATGATGATGATGATGATGATGATGATGATGATGATGATGATGATGAAGAAAGTGCTCATGTTTTGCAGTGCGACGACTTGTTGCCGTTGACGATGGTGATGCTGTTTGACTTCCAGGACCGACGCTTTTTGACGCGTGTGCGTTCAAAGAAGGAAGGGGAGGAGCATTTGCAGGAAGTCAGGGACCTGGAGCGCAGTCTGCATAGGTGTGCGTGTGTGTGTGTGTGTGCGTGTGTGTGTGTGTGTGTGTGTGTGTATGTGTGTGTGTGTGGGAGGAGATGGTACGTGTTTTTGCATCTTTTTTTTTAACTGTAGTTTAATCTGGATATCGCACAAACTGCAGGGAGGAGACGTGAAAATGTGACCTGAAGTATGTTGATGACGATGACGATGATGGTGTGTGTGTGTGTGTGTGTGTGTGTGTGTGTGTGTGTGTGTGTGTGTGTGTGTGTGTGTGTATTACAGGTGTAAAACCAAGCTGGCAGCATCTCTTGCTCGCTGCAGAGTGAAACAGAACCTGCAGAGCGTCTCCTGTTTTCTCTCTGATCCTGTCAGGACCAAACAGCACAGAGCGAAACGTCTGCCACTGTACGCGTGGGTCAATACTCTCAAGACCAGGTACGCCATCTCTCACACACACACACTCAGAAAGAGACGCCTTGCTGTCATTTTTGATTTCACACTTGTTCACAAAGTCATTCTGCTCTTATTTTCTATTTTCTATTTTACATTAAATCATCTTCTTCTTCTCTGCATTCAATGGCTCTTCTTCTCTCTCTTCTTTGCGACACACGGCAGACTCTAGTCTATTTCGGTCCAAACCGTAGACTGCATGTAAGAAGTGGATGTAGTCGTCGTGGCGTCACCTCATTGGTTTGTGGACTGATGTTTTGAAGCCTCGAGTTCGACGATTCCACCGTCGCCATCTTGGATTGCGGCCGTCGGACCAATGAACATCATGCTGTATTGAAGAAGACTTGAAACTAGAGATTGAGACATAAACTCATGTTTACAATGTTTACTGAGGGAATAAATCAAGAGAGAAGTAGAGTCATTTTCTCATAGACTTCTATACAATCGGACTTACAACCAGAGGAGTCGCCCCCTGCTGGTCAGCAGAGAGAAGTTTTAAGACACCTCCACATCGGCTTCACGCGGCAGAACCGGAGGTCGCCGCCTGGTCTAAACCAGCAGGGGTTGTCAGATCTAAGGGAGCAGGTGACGTCAGTAAAAAGACAAGTGTTAAAGTTTAACACAGTGGCCGTTTATAAAGTGACACTGTGAGTTTATAGTGACAGGCTCCGTTTGGGGGCAGGGGGGTTGCAGGATGAGGTTAATGGCGAGTGAAGTTCACCGGGGCGCATCTCAAACAGAAAGGTTCAGCAGTTCCGATAGCTAACCCCGTCTGGTAGCACCGTTCACCAGGCAACCCTGAGTCACGGTGTTTGCCGTGGCAACAGGAGAACCCACCACGTTACCGCCTCAAACGAAGCGTTTAATCCAACGAGAAAACGTCTGCTCTCCTCCACAGTGTCGAGGAAATGTGCGAAGCGCTGCGAGGCGCCGGCCTGCGTGAAGTGGAGCTCTCGACGGACCTCGGGGAGGCGGCCTTCTGCAGAGACCCGCTCTGTCCGGACACGCTGGTCTTCTCACGCCAGCTTCATGCTCTGCTGCGCCACCGCAGCCTCACAGGCACACACACACTCAACACACAGGTACTGTGTGTTGAGTGTGTGTGTGGAGCGGAGTGTGTGTGTGTGTGTGTGTGTGTGTGTGTGTGTGTGTGTGTGTGTGAGTTCACTAACGAGAGGCTTTTGTAGGTCACTTCAGAAGACGGGTACGAGATGACTCGTGGAAAGAGCACTAATGCTGGTCGTGAAAATAACCAGGAAGGGAAGTTAAAATTAATTAATAAAGAGGTGAAAAAATAGAAATGAAACAATCTTCTGATCTTTGCTAGCCAACTATTTGTCACAAATAACCCCAATCTTCTGGTTTCTGTGCGTATGGAGCACCAAGCAAGCTGTATGTCCACTTCATTCAAGCAGAATTATGGGCTTTAAAGAATATTAAAAAAGTCCCCAAACTATGCTACTCAACCAGATAAACAGGAGGGAATGTAATGAATCCCTCCAGTGGTCGACTTAGTCTTCTTCTTGGACACATGACTAGCCGACAGCTTCACTTTACTGCTGAGAGACAGGTTCAGAGTTTGCAGTCAGATTTCTTGTGGTGACGTGAAGTTTAAAGTCGCCGCTCCGTGTAAAGAAGCCGGTTTGCTTTTCGTCCCGATTAGCAACGCGGCGGCCTACAACACCGGAGGGGACAGTTTTGTAACAGAAAAAGCAGGCGATCCTCGACGCCTGCGCGAACGACGCGTCCATCCGCGTGTCTCTTCCTCCCCCCTGCAGGACAGGAGCCTGTGCGTGGCGGTCAGCGCGTTGCGCCCCCTGCTGTTCGAGAAAGGCGACGTCCTGGTGGCGGGGTCCTTCTCGGCCGCGACCGTGGCTCACGTGTCCGTGGCGGCGGCGGCCCGCTCCGGCCGAGCGCTGGTGTGCGGTGCCGATCGCACGGCCGCGCAGCTGGAGGAGATGCAAGAACTGCTCGTGCGAATGGACATCAAAAGTGAGCGACGAAAGCGCCTCAGGGAGAGCAAAAATAAATAAGAAGTGCAGGCCTGTTTATGCGAGTGGGACATTTTTATGACTTTCCATTCATGATCCTCCTGATGCGAATCCACGGCCGATGTAGACGTGCGAGTTCTGTCCGAAGCCTTCTGCGGTCTGGACGAGTGGGACGCCGCCGTCCAGCGCCTAAAGGTCATCATAGTGCTGCCCCAGTGCTCGTCCTCCGCACTCAATGACCCCGTGACCGCCCTCCACAGCGAACACGGAGGTACGCACTAATCAACCGGAGAAATATTGACAGAGGTCGAGTGTCTTTCCCGTTTGATTTCCCAAACGGGGATACGAATGCTGACTAGGTTTCCTCCTGTGGTCAGACTGGGATCTCCTGCCAGACTTGTGCCACAGCTCTGTGTCCCGGACCAAAATACACAAAATGGCCAACCAGCAGGCACGGCTACTGGCCCACGCGCTCTCCTGTGAGTACATGCTTGAAGGGGTGACCACACACAGCACACACACACACACACACGCACACACTACTACGACACTGTCTTGTCTTCTCTGTCAGTCCCAAAGGTCCAGACGGTGGTCTACTGCACACGCTCAGTGTACGCCGAGGAAAATGAACAGCTGGTGAAAAGAGTGTTAGAGAAAGCACACACTCACCCCAAACTGCTGCCCTTCAGGTAAACACACACACACACACACCTTCTCCCTCTCTCTCTCTCTTTGTGCAGGTGTTAGTTCTCTGTCTATTAAGTATTTTCATTACATAAAGGCTCAAACCACAAATGTAATGAGAAAGACATGAAAACAATAGGTGCTTTGAGAAAAAGTAGATCTGTGTGCTTTCAAAGGAAACACAAAGCTGAAGGCATTCACACTGTTTTCCCTCCACCACCCGACCAGAGAGCGACGGGTGACTGGCAGCTCAAAGTGAAGCTCGCCTGCTTTAGCATGAAACTCCCTTTGAAGCCGACTCACTGCCCACGAGGTACTGTCAGATCCTTGCATTCATGCTCATGCATCAGGGCCATTAATTCACTGAGATCCAACAGCATGTTGACCTGTAAAACCAACCTGCGTGTCTTTGATCTAAACAAAACCAAGCGTCTACGCTGGCGGCTCTGTGAGGCTGTGATGAACGCTAACGTCAGCATGCTAACAAGCTCACAGTGACAATGCTAACACGCTGATGTCAAGCGGGGCGTAAAGTTTAGAGCTAGTTTTAAGTTTTTATGTTCACAACTGTGGCTCAGTGGAAGAGCAGGGTCGTCCTTCCATCAAAGGATCGGCGGTTCGATCCCCTGCTTCGCTAGTCCATGTTGACTTAACCCCAATTTGCCCAAAACATGCTATGCTAACATGCTGATCATAGACTGTATATAAGAAGTGGACGTAGTCGTCGTGGCGTCCCCCGTTGCTTTTTGGTCTGCCGTTATGAAGCTTCGAGTTCGTTGATTTGGTCGTCGCCATCTTGGGTTTTTGCAACCAATGAACGTAAGTGACCATATTTGTAATGCGGAGGAGTGTATATATAGCTCTGGTAGCAGCAGCAACCTGTCAATCACAGTAAGCCCGCCCTAAAGCATACTCTGCTTTATGGTCTGTTTGACTCTAAATGGGACCCTCCATTCCATTATCCAAACTGCTTCTCCTATTTTAAGGGTCGCGGGGGCGCTGGAGCCGATCCCAGCTGACATTGGGCGAAGGCAGGGTTCACCTGAACAGGTCTCCAGTTTATCACACGACACATATAGAGACAGACAACCATTCACACTCACATTCACGCCTACGGGCAATTTAGTCTCCAACTAACCTTGAGCTGTATGTATTTGGACTGTGGGAGGAAGCCGGAGAACCCGGAGGGAACCCACGCTGCCCAAATGGGACCCTGATTTACTAAATGAACATCGTGCTGTGTTGCGTATCTAACTGCAGAACACACTTATAGTGAGAAGTTTATAGCGAGGAGCTTCATCTCTGAGAATAACAGACTGCAGGAGAGAATGGGAGAGAGCGAGTGAGCAAATAATGTCTGTCCTGTGTAAATATGACAGCATATCTCACATCTCCACTCTATATACTGTATGTACAGGCGCGTGTGTGACTGTGAGAGATGAGAGGTTACTGGCACCGAGCTTGACGACAGGATCCGCTGTGGTTGCCGTGGGGACGATGGTTAATCCCGGAGCCGGGGTGAATGAGGTGGAGAAGATTTCAGAGTCTGTTTCACGCCTGCTGCTGCGCACAACTCATTTCTCCCCATCAATCCAAATGTCATTATCCTTGGTCACATAAGCTCTTTTATCAACGTCCCAATGTGCAGCGAGACGACCAGCAGCCGCCTCACCTCTCTGTTTACAGTGCGACTAAGCTACTGAGAGCAGGCACTCTGAACTGACAGCTAGCTGCTCTGCTTGTATGCTAGGTTGCTTTGCATCCAAAACATTTTTTTGCTTAAAAGAGAATTTCTTCATTCTTGATTAAGGATCTTTTGAAGATTGGGATAGGGAAGACCTAGCAGTAAAACGAACACTATGAATGTCTCCAAACTGTAAACTACTCCGTTATTTTCTGCATAATTATGTGTGCCATTGCCTCTTTGTAAGTTATATGTTAGGAGTAGAGTGGGAGGCCTAACAAACATCAAGACCACTATAGGGTTTCTCCTGACTTTTAAGTTTTGTAAGCTTAATAGATATAAATTTCTTTTGCTATTTCTGTGAGAGAGAGAGCGAGAGAGAGAGAGAGAGAGAGAGAGAGAGAAAGAGAAAGAGAAAGAGAAAGAGAAAGAGAGAAAGAGAAAGAGAGAGATACTTTATTAATCCTGCAAGGGAAAATTGTTTCGCAACAGCAGCATATTTATACATACAAGTAAAGCAATATTAAATATAAAAATGCACAATATATACAAAAAAATAGAATAGAATAATATTAAATTAACTAACAAAACAATAGTGCAAAGGTGTAGCCAAACAAACAAACAAACAAACAACAGTGTCACGGGGTTGTAGTGGAGTGGTTGATTTGGCCAGAGGTGATTGATTATACAGTCTTATTGCAGAGGACAGGAATGATCTCCTGTGTCTGTCCTGGTGAAGTGTGGTGCGGGTTATCCAATATGGATCATAATTTCTTCAGAGTCCTCCTCTCCACCTCTTCTCCAGACGGTCCAGTTTGCAGCCAACGATGGAGCCGGCCTTCTTAACCAGTTTGTTGAGTCTGTTGGTGTAAAGACGAATACAACCTGGAGAACCATTTTAAAAAGAGCAACTTAACAGGCGGTCACAATATTCTCACCTCGACGCAGTAGAAGTGTACTGGAGGGTTTGTCAGTACACCGTGACATCACTGTTGGGTGTGGTTACAGACTGGAAGCTGTCACCAGAGAGGGCGGGGCAATGCTGCTTTCCAGACTGTTGTTACGTTAATCTATAAAAATATATATTTTTTTAAATTTCACAGCACCTGTTTAGTAACACTATAAAAGTTAAAGCCCACAAAATTAATTAAAATACTGGACTGGAAAGAATAATGCTCTGGGCCTGTGTTTGTTTCCATCCAGCTGCGGAAGAATGGAAGTGAGAGCAAATTTCTCTCCATGCGGTTATCGTGCTGCCAAAAAAGAGCTTTACATTGGGAATTTGTAATGTGAGTGAAGGTCACATCCGCACATCATCTCCATATTTAGGCCGCGTTTGGTCCGCCGAGAATTGTTAACCAGCGTTTGCCAACAAATCCGGTGTCGAGGACGCCAGATGTACAATATGCAGGACCCGGCAGTGACAGCTGGCAGTGACAGCGGCACGTAAACATGCCCGTCCTGAGGACCCGTCACATCTGACTGCTGTCCACACATTACCAATGCATCCAGCTCACCGTGTCAACTGTTGATTTGTAGCTTTTTCACAAATTGTACATACATTTTCTGTATTCAGTTGTCAAAATAATTTATGGTCCCTTTGTATAAATTTCCCAAAAGCGCTGATCCTTGTGTGCAACGCTGCCATATCTGTAAGGCAATATGTCTCTGAATTAATGTGGCAGTGATGGATTCAAGTCGGAAATGCAACATTTTCTCTCTCAGGGTGAACGGCCCCATTTTCCCCGACGGCTCCCAGTCGGGGGACACGACAGACTCCAAGTTCTTCCGGCTCGAAGCGTCCCAGTTCACCAACGGCTGCTTCGTCGCGCGGCTGTCCCGGCAGGTGTGAAGGGAGGAGGGGGGGTGGGGGGGAGAGTGTGAAAGAGTGAGAGACATGTGGAGGGCAAGGTTGTGTTTGGAGGATTTAGGGGGGGAACAGAGGTTTTGTGGTGTGTGTGTGTGTGTGTGTGTGTGTGTGTGTGTGTGTGTGTGTGTGTGTGCAGACGAGACAGAACCGACCGACCTCCCAGCAGACGGACAGTAAAAGAGTGCAGCCTCAGCACTACTGCAAGGTCTCGTCACAAAGAAATCGCACACACACACACACACACACACACACACACACACACACACACAGACTATCTCTCCCTGAAACACTGCAGCGTTATTCCAACACCCCATAAAAAACATTTTTTTTAAAAGAGACAAGTTAAAGATGAAATGCGTCCGGCCCGCTGAAACATTTCAGTGCTTCACAGCGAAGATGAATGGATAATTCTTCCGTATCAGTCTTGCAGCCCTCCGGTCTTGTTGCATCACCTCGTTGCTCTGTCTATTTGCCCCCCCACCCCCCAGCCCTCCATCCCCTCACCTCCCCCTTCCTCCCCTTTTCTTCCTCCCGCTCCACTCATAAAACGTACATACAGGAGGGAAATGAGATGCTGCTCCTTTGATCCCCTGCAGCTCGGGAAAAAAATGGTGCAGGGAGGGAACTGTGCCTGTATGTGTGAGAGTGTGTCCAATACAAACACACACACACACACACACACACAGAAGGGGGGGGGGGGGGCTTGGTCACCTGTCCGAGGCAGTGCAGTCATTTAAAATCTAATGATCTTCACGTCAAAGTAAATGGACAACAGACACCGGGAGCGTTTCACACCGCTGCTCAGACGAACGACTCCTCGCCAGTCGAACTGAGATAGAGGTCAATTTAAAGGATCTGAGATCGACGACATGGCAGCAGAGAGAGGCGGGGGGCGGGGGGGGGGCGGGTAAGGCAACTATCTCTCTTTCAAACATCAAAGGGAGACACAAGGCAGAATCTCTGGAAGACAAGAAGACCCTGACAGGCCGTGTGGTTCACACCGCTCTCCAGTGGGCCGCCGTTTTATTTACAACTAATTGTACGTTTTGAGGCGTATGAATGACTCGGAGCATATGCTGCTGTCAAAGCATGAAATATGAAACACAGTGCAAAGTCAGATGAAACACTTGAATATACGGTCACTTTGGTCCACCATAAAAACATTGGGGTATTTTGATAAATATGATCAATAAATCTGCTTATTAGCCACAGTCAACAAATGTTTTTTTTAGCCACACTAGCGCCATAACTTCTTTTCTTTCTCCCTCTAGCGCCACCGTAAGGTTAACATTTGCTAATTCTAGTGGACGGTCCTGATATCTATTGAATGGGTTGTAAGGACATTTGGTACAGACGTTCATGCTCCCCTCAGGTTGGACCGTTATCCCGTTGGTTCCCATGATGTTCATCCAGCGCCATCGTCGGGTCACACCATGAATTTGTCCAATACTTTGGTTTACGACCAAATACCGCTAAAGTTTATTACGGTCCCAGAAGCCTCAGCTGTGCTTTCCGTGTAGTGCAAATGAGCAAACATTGGCAAAGCACGCTAACCCGCCAAAGTAAGACGGTGAACGTGGTAAACGTTATACCTGTTAGCATGCCCCACATATGAACCCCGCTACCCCTCCTCTCCTTTACGGCTGGTTTCTACCGCCTGGTGTTTTGCTGTATAGATCTCCTTGGTGCTATGTGGCCCCAGAGACCCGTAGTTTTAATGTGTTGCGTCCTCGCATCAGATCTTAAGCTGCCCTCGCTTTTTCAGGCGGATCCCACCAAGGTAGAGACGGTCCACGATGTGCTGGCGAGGGCGGCAGCAAAGGGCCTCCTGGGAGGAATAATTCCTGAACAATCAAAAAACACTAAAAGGGGGAAAAGCAGGAAGAATCACGTCGCGTCAACTGGCAGCAAACCCTCATCCGCCTCCAGCCAGGAAAGGCAGACGGGAAGCGAGGCTGCGGACGGGGAAGAGACGGTCGGCGAATGTGGCGAGGAGGGAGAGGAGGGGAAGGAGGAAGAGAAGGGGAGAAAGGGTGGAAAGAAGACGAGAGGGCTGAAAGGAGGTAAGCGAAAGGCCAAGGGTCAAACCAGCAGGACCACCGAAGTCTCAAAGCAAAACCCGAAAAGCCGCACGAAGAAATCCACGAAGACGAAAGTCAACCAAGCGCAGCACAAGAGGCGGCTGACGAGAAGTAAACCCAGAAGAATACCTCGTCTCACGCTGACGTTAATGTCCTCCGCAAAACCCTCCAGCCACTTGTCTCCGATCACGGCCCTCGCGCACAAGCTAAGCAACAGCCCGACGATTAAACCGCAGCAGAATGACGTCAGGGCCCCGTCCCCGGCCCGCCCCGCTGCCCTGGCTCCCCACGCCGCCTCCAAGCAGCCGCAGAGACGCTGCACGGAGCCCGGAAGAGCGGAGAGAACGCCAAAGGGCGGAGCTCGACCGGAGAGCCCCTTCAAGGCCAGAGGAAAGGTGGTCGGACCTAGGAAAGAGGACGTGTTGACGCCCGCAGATTGTGTCCTGCCACCCATTTACTCCCCCTCCTCCCCCTCCCCCTCCCCCTCCTCTGGCTCCGTGAGCAGCCGGAGCGGGAGTTCTCCCCGTCGCCGTCCGTCCCGGACCTCCCACTCCCAGCTCGCCCAGATATCTGCATCGCCCTCCTCGGCCTACCTGCCTGGGTTATAGAAGAGCTCGGGTTCACCGATGTTGTGGTAAATTAAATTATCGGCATGTTCTGACACATCAGTCAGTGCAGTCGCAAAGGACTCCCAAGTAAATTATTTGAAATATTAAGATATATATATATATTTAAATAAAATGGTTGTATTGTAAGTTAAATTAGAGATATAAAAATATGTGAAAAGGAATTTAGTTTAGTAATTTCTTTGGCTCTGGGACACAGTATACACACACACACACACACACACACACACACACACACACACACACATATATGCGATTAGTCAATGAATCAATCAGTCAATCAACAGAAACTTATTTTTCAGCTTTTCATCGTTACATTTTTAACATTGAGGGACTGTTTATAAATTAGTAGGGTGGAGGATGGGCGCTGACAATGGGAGAAGAGTTATGTATTTTCTCTTTTTTCTTAAGGGAGGGTTCATAATTCATAATGTTATTTCACACTTATTTTATTATATTAAAGGTTAAATAAGATAACGTTATCTTTAAGTCGTTGTACTTTGCGCTTCCGATGGCAAGACTTGTACTAGTTCACTGGTACTGTGATAGTATTTTGAAATACTGGGGGGGAAGGGGTGTTAAAAATATGTAGTCAAGGAGAGGGTCCATAGAAAATATTCATAACTTTTATTTTAGCGCCTCCTCCCCACCCCAATCTGCCTATTGTGTCTTAATAAAGGACTGTTATTAAGATACAATAGGCAAATTATAGATGTCTGCTTGGTCTTTGGAGACTTGTGATAGGCATTTGACATTTTAAAGATTAAACCAATAATTCAAAACCTGTGGAGCAAAAAACAAATCAGAGAGGTCACAAGACGATTGAAATGAAAAGAACAGAAAGAAATATAATAATTCTGCTACGTTTTATTTTTTCTCTCATTTTCCCACCATTTTTCCTAAAATATTGCCTACTGCCATCTTCTCAGACCTTTATCAAATAAAACAATCTGAGAGGGGAAAAAAATCCCTCGTGGCAGGAGGTAACCTTTATGAAATATCTAGAATGTCAACAGAGATGAGCTGCAGCCTCGATGAACAGACACACAAAGGCAGAGAGTTCGGTTTTATAATGCTGTTTATTCTCACAATTGATTACATTGACAAAGTGTACAAATCGGTGAGCAGCAAACGGAAGCCGACGCATCCATCTGTGGGAAAGGTGTGCGTTTGTTGTCGCTTATGTGTGTGAGCCTGACAGAGACGCTGGGAGTCCACCATTGTTACCACCATCATCATCATCATCATCATCCTCCTCCTCCACCTCTTCCCTCCTGTTAAACTGTTGAGACCAACGGTGGACTCCCGGCTCTCAGTACACTGTACAAGGTGAAGATATATTCCTTTATCTGCCTTTCTTCTTTTTTCCTTCCTGCAAAGCGGCGCTTGTTGTAGCATTGTGAGTAAACCGGGGACTGAGACAATGACACTGAGTCAAGAGACTTTACTTGCCCCAACTAATAAAATCAGTATATACCTTTATAAAATAGAATAAATAAAATAAAAAATATTTCTGTTCAGTACATACAGTCGTTCTTTCAACCGTCCAAGGGCATGCAAGACTTTTCGCGACTTTCCATTTTCTCGAGATCAAAAGAATGCATAGATAATTGCTCAGTTAAATTCAGCATAAAACGGAATTGACAACTGTGAACATTTCCAATCACCTCTCCTTGTTACATTATTCGCTCTGGCATTTTTTTCTTCTTATCTACAACAATGTATATCACTATTTTACACTTTGGCCATTTGGTGAGTTCTCAAAAAGAAGGCATTTCATTACAAGAAAATAACTACAGACATTTAAAAATGAAAAGATAGCTTATAACAATGATTAATGCCAAATGGTACATTAAATTTGAAGTTATGTACACGCACATTTTGTCATCTCATTCACATTTCAACATCCTCGTGACAAAAGAAGGTGATGCGGCTGGATTTTCTCACCAGAATCTCAATTACACTCCTGGTTCACTGCACTACCGGTTAACTGGTTCAAAAGCTCGGCACAAGACACGGAGGCAACGCGACATACGGCCTACAGTTACCTGCAATGAGGTGGCCGCTCGCTGAGCCCCCCTTTAGATACCGTCGCTACGCTGTCAAGCTTTACTTTATCACATTCACTTTAAAATAAAAGGTGGAAGCCTTACCAATAAAATAAAAATATATTTATTTTTATTTCACACAGAAGCAGACAATAGCACCTTCTCATTTTAACCGCGGGCTCTTTTGGTGGCTAAAATGTAACAACTATCGCTGGCAGATTTTGTCAACTGGCTAGCTAGCTAATAAAGCTAACGATAGAGCTAATGGTTGAAAACATTCACTTGAGGGCTGCATGCACAACGTCGCGCTAAAATACATTTTACAGCAAAACAAACTGTGTTCTTGTGTTGCAGCGTAGAGCCAGTTAGTCTACGTATTAGTGAGTTTAGTGCTATTTCATTTGAACATAGCCCCGTTTGGCTGCTTAGCGTACGTACTTGGGACAAGAGACAGAGGTTCAGGCTTTTAGGAAGCTGGACTAACCGTGTGTTTGGTGCTCTTTGCCGGGGTGTAGCGACCCTAACATCAACCTTAACTCTGATAAAGCTTTTCTTATGTAACCTGTGAACCCATAAAATATAGTTAGCTAACTACAGTAAGCTCAGTAGCCTGATAAGCTAACAACTGCAGAATACATTAGAGCAGATAACCTTTTTGAACATGTTATTGGTTTTGTAATTGGCGATATATATATATATATATATATATATATATATATATATAAATAAAAGATCTTCCTACAGCCCCTTCCACGCTGCTTCACCATGTGGAGCAGTCCTAAAGCTTGACCACGCCTGGTTACGGCCCCTAAACAGTCGCTGTTCGGTGGAGGGGCTTCAGCTAACGATTAGTTGTATTGGCTAGGTATTAATCTTCTATCTTACATCCAAGAGAACTGCCCCGTGGTATAAAACATGTTCATGATTTTAGTTGCAATAAACTTCAAAGACTTCATTAGTTATTACCATACATCCAAGCTTGTCAGATATGCGATAATGAGGAGCTAGCAGTGTTGAATTGAGATTTGTGAGAGGAAAAAACTACAGAAAACAGACCAAAAAGTGATCTAGTGGCACTGATGAAAACAGTGGTACAGTAAGGAGGAGGCAATGAAAGAAAAAAACAACGGAGAAGGCGCATTCAAGTGAACAGAACCCTGGACACGCATAGATGGCGGCCCGGGAGAGTCCTGTTGGTTTGAGTCAACACGTCTCTCTGTTTGGCCGTCCTCTCGAAAAAAAACAGCCGAATCCGGAAGAGAAGCCCGTCTGTTCTCCTTCGCACCTCCTCAGGTACAATAACACATTCCTCCCTCCGTCTCCTACGAATGATTCCTCCAGCCTTCCTCCTGTGTTTAGAAGTGGACATGAAGTCTCTGAGGACTGATAGATACTGAGGTGGGATGTAAAGGAACAATCTGTCCATCCTTGTGTCTCCTTCTCCATTATGGCTATCGTCTGTCGTTTTCCCCAAGGGTTTAACGAAAGAACAAAAAAAAACAACAAGTAAACAGGAAGTGTATGAAGGATGTTTCGGGTGAAAGGTCACCGCTCGTTTCGACCCTCCACGCCGACTCTTGCACAGCTGACGAGAAACACGAGAAAATGCGAAGAAAAAAAACAACGTGGCTTCGGATTTCTCACCCTCCTGTAAGCAGCAGCAGTGTATTGATATTGTCTAGAATGGTTCACGTTGATTTAAAAGGTTCATGCAGGATCAGGTTAGTGTGTGTAGACCGGCGACCCAATCTTTTTAGTCGGAAGCAGCTTCCTTCTTTCACTCATTACGCGCCGATTGAAAAATCAGACGCGATGGCTTTCACGATTCCGTCCTTCCATTTCACTTCACGTTACAGTCCACAAGGGACAATGAGAAAGAGGGGCAGTGGGGTGGGGGGGCACTACAGACTAACAGGACAACCAGGTGAATGACATGGGGGAGGACAGTGTGCAAGGTCATGCTGGCAGCACAGACACAAATACAATAAGAGCACGGAGAGATCAGCAGTCTGGGCAGCAGTGAGCTCGCTCATCACGGCGCCGTGCCGGGAGGAGCGCTTCCTGCTTCCTCTTCAGTCTTTGCTCCGCTGAGGGGGGATGAGAGTCACGTCTATGTACACGATCGCCACATCGGGGGTTTCTCTGTGGGGTTTTTTCCTTCTTGATGTGGGATTAGAGTCTTTATTCGTCTCGTATTTTGCGGAAAACAAATTTGAATTCCGCCCCAGGAGCCGATAAACTCTCGAGGCGAGATTCCAATTTTAGTTCAGAGAAAGCGAAGGACTTTGCGAACCGGCGTTTACCCCCAAAAGCCCCGGGGTTCGCTGTGTTTCCATGGTTACTGCGGTGGCGACGGGTTTTTGGCGGCGATGCGACTAGGTACCATGGCGACTGGGGGTTGTGGCAGGGGGGTGGGGGGGTGGGGGCTTAACCACGGGTTACTGCGGCAACTCGGTGACGGGTCTCTTTTGTTTGAGGGTGTCGATGAGGGACAGGACGCCTCTCTTCACGCTGGTCGATACCCGACGGGACACCGAGTCACCGGGGGGCGACGAGCCGCAGGCCTTCTGGGAGGGGGGTCGAGCCACCAAACACTTCTGATACCGCAGCTGAGAGAGAGAGAGAGAGAGAGAGAGAGAGAGAGAGAGAGAGAGAGAGAGAGAGAGAGAGAGAGAGACGTATTGTAAATAATAGAGAGTTACAGCTGCTGAGTGTACGGCTGTGGAGGTGTCTGTGGGAGAGACTGGTGCAGGCTGCTAGTTGTGATCAATAGTAATGACTGCTGATTCCTGTCACCGTCAATCAGTTTTAGTGTGTGGGTGCGAGTGCGTGTGCGTGCGTGTGTGTGTGTGTGTGTGTGTGTGTGTGTGTGTGTGTGTGTGTGTGTGTGTGTGTGTGTGTGTGTGTGTGTGCGTGCGCGTGCGTGCGTGCGTGCGTGCGTGTCCATATATCCATAGATGTGATGTGTGATCAATAACCCAGCCAGCAGTCGACTCATCTTGTGACTCACCCACAGCGGAGAGGGCAGAGGGAGATGAGTTATCTGCACTAATAGGTCGCATTAGAGCAGAAACACCGCATTCTGGGTCGGGATTATGGACATTATAATAATACATTTAAAAATATTGTAAAAGGTGTTTTTGAGTTTATTACATTGAATCGATGTACATGTTTTCTGTTTAAAACATCTCCTGCAAAGCAGCAAACGATGTGGAGCATAATCCAAATATATACTCGAAAACTTGCAAGCACGTCCTCTCTCAGAGACGACTGATGCTGAACTCAGACTATATTTTAACTTCAGGCGGCTCGAGTGCACGTTGTACACCGGCAGTGTTTTGACTCAGGGCCCCGTCACACCCGGGATGGAGCATTTGGATCTGTCAGCGACACAACCATCTGTCAAGACAGAAAAACTCTTAACACGAGCACGAGGGGCTCAAAGTGTTGTCCAGAAATACAACCTAATTTGTCTCAAATGTATTGTTTATTTTTTGTTCATAAAAGGTAGAATTTATTCCAAACACTGTTTTTTAATTTGTCATTTTTATTGGTTTGTCGTTTAGAATTTGCACGTCTGTGTTGATTTTGACCTGACCAATGCGGCCAAGTTAAATAAAAATAAATATTAATGTATGTGCTGAGCGTGTGTGTATGTGTTTATGTTGTCATGGAGGTTTAATAAGATTTGTGACGTTAGCAGGGTATTTTTCTTTCAACCCAAAAATAAGTTTCATCCTCCCCAATCCTATTTTTTCCGGCCCCGGGTCGACGGGACGTCCTGAAGCTCGAGCCCTGATTGGTTTACCGTCCTGTGGTTTCAGCTTGAATGACTTTCTGTGTTTTGTATTTGTATTTATTTTGTCGAGTTTAGCTGTTGAAAAAAAAAAAGGTGTCTTTACGTATATTTATATAAGTATTTTACGTAGCATTCACGGTGACACGCACTCCATTTCCCACAATCTAGCTACCAACTCCTTTGGGACGTTGGATGCCGGCGTGCACCTGCATTCCGTCATCTCCTAACCGACCTGGCCAGAGTTGGCCGGCTGTATTCGGCCCGGTGCCGCCGCTCGGTGACTCACCATACAGGCCGCCTGCACGGCCTCCGACACATTCCCGGCGTTGGGCTCGCACCAGAAGACGTGACAGTCGAAGCGGTGGCCGCCGGCGTCCATGACGAAGGCGAACGTGTGCACGTTCCGCCCGACGCCCATGAAGGACAAGAATCGAACGCGACACTCCACCAGCACCTCCTCTTCGTCCTGGTCGGAAAACATAACCGGCGGGTGATTAATCAGAGAGTCAGAGACGTGTGGAGTGTGATTTTACTGGGAAGACATCATAAAAACACATTATTGAGGGAATTTACGACCTTTGTTCTGCACTCACAGGCATACATATAGTTCCACATGTTCATACAGGGGAGCCGCCCCGTAAAACTGTCGCCTTCTAATAAACAGGTCCACCGGAGCAGATGGGCTTTATGTGCCTTGATGTTACAGCTAAATTATTTAAATTTCAAAAAGGCATTTTATGTCATCTGCACGGTCGAACGCTGTTACGACTCCACATTTGCTCTGGGTGGCCGCTTGCTACCTTCCATGGTTGACGATGTCCGTAAAGCGTGACAGTGAAAAGCCTGAGTGACGTGTTTTCCACCATTTGTTTTGTCGTTTTTTACGCATTAGAGTCAACAGAGAAGTGCAAGTGGCGGAGACACGTTAAAACTGTGGAAATGAATGTCAGACTCAGGGATGTGTTCTGCTGCAGACGTAATCAAGTGGTTTGTATCTGAAGTAAATCGCTCGGAGACAACATCCACGAGGCTGTGTACATCTTCTTTTAGTCTGTGGTAAGTAAAGGTAGGTTCTCTAAACAGACAACCTGACGTTTGGATGCTGCGCCATCTTTGTTGTCTATTCTGTCGCACTGCCACAGAGAGCCAGGAACTTTAAGAAAATGCTGGTTGTTTCCCAAAATTGCCTCATTTTGACCAGACAGCAACCCCCGGTTCCGAAAAGTGAAGCCAATGCGGAGGTGCCTCAAACTTGCATTCTCTCTGACCAGCAGGGGGCGACTGTGTAGAAGTCTATAGAAAATGACTCTACTTCTCTCTTGATTTATTCCCTCAGTAAACATTGTAAACATGAGTTTATGTCTCAATCTCTAGTTTCAAGTCTTCTTCAATACAGCATGATGTTCATTTAGTAAATTATGGTCCATTTAGAGTCAAACAGACCATAAAGCAGGGGATGCTTTAGGGCGGGGCTACCAGAGGCGTATACAGCGTCTCTACGTCACTATAAATGTGATCACTTCTGTTCACTGGTTGCAAAAAAACAAGATGGCGACGGCCAAAACGCTGAACTCAAGGCTTCAAAACACCAGTTCACAAACCAATGGGTGACGTCACCATGGCGACGTCCACTTCTTGTATACAGCCTACCGTTCTTTTTCTTGTGTCTGGAGTGTGAGTGATCATATTGTATCTTGCCCGTACAGAAAACTGGAAAGAACAGAGAGAAGAAAACCAGGGAAAGTTCAGCTACGGCAGATGTGCGCCTCACCTCGTCTTTGCTGATGGTGACCGTAGCATCTGCCACGTTGAGGGCCACGGGGGTCCAGTCCTCTCGGTTGGACGAGCCAATCAGACTGTCTATAGCTCCGTTCAGGATGTCCATGCCTGGAGCAGAGCATGTTAAAAAAAAAAAAAAGACAAAACATTAAAATCATACCTAAAGTTAGACTGCGTCTCATCACAGTGCCAGGTGTGTGTGTGTGTGTGTGTGTGTGTGTGTGTGTGTGTGTGTGTGTGTGTGTGTGTGTGTGTGTGTGTGTGTGTGTGTGTTAAACTAACCTATTGGCCTGGCCACGGGCAGCATCCCGAGGTAGAGCACCTGGAACTTCTGAACCAGCTCCGTCTTTGGTGTGGGGAACTCTGCTGGGGGGGACGCACACGTTCAAGAGGAGCATTTTAAAATGACAACAACCAGCAACGCACACTTACAGGGGGGGGGGTCTCCACGGGCAGCCTGCACAGTAAACAGCCCGCGTACTGACCCCCGTTCTGCGCGGCCTCCATTATATCTAAATGTCACATCTCTCGGTGTGACAGGAAGTCATTCTGGTCCTCGGTTTGTTTAGTAAGACAGATGCATTGTTTGTGGGCGCTGCTCCGTTCACTGCGATGGAAGTTAAGTTCTGCTTTCCAACGGCTCCTTTAAGATGAAGTTCTTTCGTACCTATTTGTTTTGGTTTGTTTGTTTGTCAGCAGGATTGCAGGAAAAAAAAGCTAGTGGCTCTATTTCCATGAAACGTGGTGGAAGCATTGGTCAAGGAAGACCATATTACATTTTGGAGCGGACTGTGAAAAGAAAAGGGGCGTGGCCTTGGCAGAGGTCTGCGCTCTCGGAGTGCCCTTCTGGATGTTTTCAGTACATAATAGAACCCTGCTTTGGGTTCTCACAGAGGACTGTAGTGAGATATCCTCCTGTTCGGCGTGTTGGAGAAAGCCGGTTCACTCCGAGTTCATTTAAGGCAGAGACACCGCAGCGGCTGGATCTGACGGGCTGTCAGCTGGCGGGCCGGACTGCCCCCCCCCCCCCCCATCGCCCCCGTCGCCCCATTTGATCACGAGCGTGTAGCCAATCATTCTTCTCCCCGGCAGAGTGACAGCGAGCCGACGGTGGAGGAGACGGTGAGCGATGACAGAAAGGGCTCGTTGCTCTCATTTAATTTTTTTATGACTGAAAGGGAGAAACAGTCCGGGTCCAAAACTATGCAGCATGAGTCTGCGTTTTAAGCCCGGAGAGAAATCTTGTTTTACCGCCTCCACCGTCTCCTGGCAGGCTACTTCTCCCATCTGTCTGGCTCATAAAAACTTGAGGGGCTCCCTCCACATCTTCTCTGTAAATTTGAGATTATTGAACACTGTCACACGCCGGTGCACCGGACCCATCGCCCCCTGAATCTGGTAACGGCCAACGACCGTTAACGGTACCGCGCGGAGCTTCTCGACCACCGGCAGAGCTGCGGAGCCATGTTTGTTTTTACGAGCGGGACCCCGTTTCATTTCACACCATTCTACTGAAGGAGCAGCGATAACGCAGACCGAGCAGAGGAGAGCTGAAGCAGGGAAACAAGAAGACTGTACGCTTCATGAAGTATTTACAAAAACGCAGCGGAGCGTAGGTGGTTGACGGAAAATTGGGTGATGCGCTCGCTCACTGCAGCCTCCATGAAACTTTTAAGAAGTGAGATATGAATCCACCCCTCCCCTCCCCCTCCCCTTCCCTCTCATATGTTCCCTAGCTCTCTCACGTCAAGACAGGAAAGGACTGGTAAAGTAGTAAAGCCCGCCCTCTTGCTTGATTTGATTGGATGCGAAACATTTCTGGCGACGCAGTTCTGGTGACGTGGTTCTGGTGACGTGGTACTGGTGACGTGGTTCTAATTACACGGTTCTGGTGACGCGGTTCTGGTGACGTAGTCCTGGTGACGTGGTTCTGGTGACGTGGTTCTGATTACACGGTTCTGGTGACGTGGTTCTGATTACACGGTTCTGGTGACGTGGTTCTGGTAACATGGTTCTGGTGACGTGGTTCTGGTGACGTGGTTCTGGTGACGTGGTTCTGATTACACGGTTCTGGTGACGTGGTTCTGGTTACACGGTTCTGGTGACGTGGTCCTGGTAACATGGTTCTGGTGACGTGGTTCTGGTGACATGGTTCTGGTGACGTGGTTCTGATTACACGGTTCTGGTGACGTGGTTCTGGTGTGTGATCGGGGCGTAACAGTGTGTTTGGTGAGTAACACCAACCCTTTCATCTTTAATTCACTCACAGTGATGGTTGGGGATCTTTTGGAAAAGAAATCTTTAAAAAGAAATACTAAAAAATGTATTATTTATGAATCAAACCGTCTCAGTGCTCGTGTTATGAACTCACCGTGACATTGCGCGCAGCGTTAACAGAGGACATCGTGTGTTTGAGACTTTCTGCTCTTACAAACAGACAGTTTAAATGCATACAGTGAGCCCAACAAGGCAGAACTGTCTATTGATGCACGTCAATTGTCACAATCCCTCTCTCTCACACACACACACACACACACACACACACACACACACACACACAGACACACACACACGCTGAGGGAGGTCCGGTGTGTGTGAAGCCTACCTTGTAGAGGGAGATCTAGTCCGGCCTGCATCCTGTCCTGGAGAGAGCCCGCCATCGCTTTGGCATTCTTTCGCTCTGTCATTATCTGGAGGAGGGACGGGCAGACACAGAAGTATGAGGAAACGCCGTGTAACAATGGACGCCGAACCACAATACCGTGGCAGAGACACGGGGGAGGAGGTGGAGGAGACGAAGAGAAAAATGTGTGAAAGTGACAGAGGAAGAAGAAGAAGGGAGGGAAGAAGAAGATGAAAGAGTCGAAAGAGCTCAGGAAAAGCCTCGAGCAGTTTCACCCCTGATACTGTCATGTTGTCTATTCGTTTCACCTGGGACACACACACACACACACACACACACACACACACACACACACACACACACACACACACACACACACACACACACACTAAGCAGGCCACACACACACACACACACACACACACACACAATAAGCAGGCCACACACACACACACACACCTCTTTCCAAGGAAACATATGAAAAAACACAGACCCAGATGGACAAAAACAGGCAAAATCACACACACACACACACAATATGGAAATATAGCACACATAAATTACACATATCCTTAAATCTGCAGCGACCCCCTCTGAGAGCAATTCTCTGCCTCTCCTTATTTATTCTTTCTCGTGTGGGCATTCTGTAACCAACAGAATGTGATACATAAAGAGTTTGAATTAGCATGAAGGCTGAAAGACCAACGGCTCCTTCTTCACCTTTTCTCCTCAAAGCAGTAACATATATACGCACCGTGTTGGAGTTATGGTCATGACGAGGGATCTGTGGGCAGCACCGCTTATTAAAAACCCTGTTTTAATGCTACACAGGACTACATTCCACACGGATTATGAGTCTGCATAAACAAAGACAGAATTTAAAGATCTTCTCCTCAATTTCGGAAACTATAAATGTGTTTCATTGGGAACAAAAGGAAAGTCCATTAATTCCGGGCGAGTTCGGTGAATTAAGCAGCAACAATAACAAATAATAATGAAAAATAAAGACGAAGCCTGGTTTAAATATTGTTCTCGCATTGAATCTGTATTCATCTCAGAGTGGAGGACGCTGTGTGATAACTGTTTCAGGAGAAACTTTAGACGACTTTAATCTTGTTGTTGGACTCTTTGCAGATCAGATGTGCTCAGATTAAAATGTGTGCCGAGACTGTGGAATAGTAAATATGATAAAACAATACACGCGCCGTTTGAATACATTATTTATCAGGTACCACAACTACTGGTAATACATTATTATTATTATCATCATCATCATTATTTTCATGAATTTTTTTAAATAATTAGTACTATAATAATATTCTATTTTTTATTTTATATGCAAATCATTTGTTTTTCTAATAAAATTATGAATATTGTTGTTATTATTGTGATTAGAAAAACAATCATAATAATAATTCACTTTGTTAAATTCTATTTCTCCGAGGCGATTCCCTTGGTCGTGACAATGACCATCAACAGTCTCTCAGCGAGCTGGAGCTTCATCCGAGTCTCTCTGCCGGAGCCCAACTGGGGCCCGGGGCCCGGGGCCTCCGGTCCGAACCACTCACCCGGGAGCAGATCTCGTGCAGGCTGGTGGCGATGGCTTTGGCTGGCGTGTCACAGCGGAACACATGACATTTCAGGATCCTGGTGTTTTTGTCCCGCGCCACGTACGCAAAGTCCCTGAGAAGAGAGGAGAGCAACGGGTCAGTGAAGACTCACGGGCAGAGGGAAAAACAACCTCGGGGGGGGGAAACTACTAGTTTCAGTCCTACTCAGAGACTAGAGGAATGATGTGTGTGTGTGTGTGTGTGTGTGTGTGTGTGTGTGTGTGTGTGTGTGTCCAGTTTTGACACAGACAGCTCGTGGACAGATGAAAGATGAGCTGACCTTTATCTGTCTGATAAACACAGGACACACACACACACACACACACACACACACACACACACACACACGCACACACACACACACA
>JACSYO010001146.1:40000-77500 GCA_016806645.1 Ophiodon elongatus | reverse complement strand
GAGGCAGACAGAGGGAGTAGAATAGACTTGCATTTGTATATATCTGTGTGTGTGTGTGTGTGTGTGTGTGCAGGCGTTTCACCTTAGCTTGAGCGATGCGTAGCGAAGCGTCGCGCCCTCAAACTCCTTCAGACTGGGGTCAGAGTTCACCGTGGCCGCCTGCAGGTCCTGGGGGTGCACAGGCGACATTATCAGGAGCGTGCAACGTGGAACCGAAAAAAGAAAAGCCCCCCCCCCCCTCCTCCTCAAAGCCCCCGTCACACGTGTAACCTGTGATACCATATCTATACCGGGCTGTAACGGCTCCAGACAGATGAGAGTCCAGCTCACCGGCCTTTTTCTTTTTTCTTTCCTTTCCGGTTTCAACATTTCAATGTGCTTTTGATCCAACGAGAGCCGCTGCCCCAAAACCTACGCACACGTACGACTGCCACGCCGCTCCCAGGTTACACGGCGTGTGACAGAGGGGCTGAAGCAGACACAGAGCTCGGACCCCACGCTGCGCCAGCATGCATCATTGTGTGTGTGGGACGGTGGGGGGTGGGGGGGGGGGGCCGGATGGGGGGATGGCATGTTACGTGCACATGGGGGGGGGGGGGGGGGCATGCTGCATGGAGGACAGGGAGTTAACGTGTAGCATCCATTCAGATCTGCGCCGGCAGGAATGAAGAGACGACAACATTTCATAGGTGAGTGAAGAAAAAAACAACCTGTCACGTGCGTGTGCGTGTGCGTGTGCGTGTGCGTGTGCGTGTGCGTGTGCGTGTGCGTGTGTGTGCGCGTGTGTGCGTGTGTGTGTTGCTGCAGCCAAATGACAAAGATGCTGCGGTCGGTGCGGTTGCATTCATGTTGCACAATCAAGCCACGCATGCTCTGTGCACGATCCCCGGCACGCGGCGCCGCGCGGTGAGAGGCACCAGCGGTGCGTTATACTTGCCTTCCACACCTCGCTATCAATCTTTCCGCCAAAATCACTCCACGTCTGTTTCTACACACACAGAGCGTTCAAACACAGACATAGTGGTAGGGGGGGAAGTTGGTTTTTTTTTTGGGGGGGGGGTTGGGGAGGGAGAAAGACAGAAGAGGGACGTTAGCTCACTGGCTCACTCCACAGAGCGACCCAGAGAGACATGTCTTTAAAAAAGGAATCAAAGATGCTCCGTGCTCCTGCTGAGAGGCCACTGCTCCGTGGTTAGTGGAGCGACACAGACAGTAGAGCTACAGACATCTGGACGGGGACACCTTCACCGGACCACGGGAATGAAAGGGATCCCGCCCGCGGCCCTTTGACCCTTTGACCCTTTGTCCCCTTTCTATCGCTCTGTCATATCCAATAAAAAGGCAAAAAAGTCCCACCCCCCCACCCCCAAATAAAAATAAAATACAGTATATAAAAATGATTATTAATAATAATAATAATAATAATCATTTTAATAATTATAAAAATAATTCCTATCCAGTTAGCAAGATAGAAAGCCAATAAAAGTAAACGAAAACATGTCCCTGTCCAAACCCCTAACGCACTGCTCTGTGCGTGACACACATGTACAGTAGAATACACACACATACAGTAGAATACACACACATACAGTAGAATACACACACATACAGTAGAATACACACACATACAGATGGAAGTGTCTTTCCTGTCTGTGCCACACACACGCGCACATTTACGCACAGAGAGAAAGACACTCCCAACACAAGTGGGCGAGCAGGAGGGGACCAGAGCGCTGTCCTACCTTGTCCTCGTCTTCGAGAAGCTGGGAGCGACACTCTGGATCGGGCATCCCTTGTATAGATGTGGAGCGAGGCTGTGGGGGGGGGAGGGGGGAGGAGGGAGAGGGGGGAGGGGGAGATTGTTAAGACATTTTTAAAAAGGCGGTCTGCCATTTTGGCTCTGGTGTCCCTGGCCCAGCAGTCGGCGGGTCAGAAGGAGATGTTGGCACGTCTATCTGTCAACATCAGTCCCTTCTCTCTCTGGATCAATATGGTATCTACACCGCGCTCCTCGCCATCAATCTCCCTTCCTCTCTCCGCGTCCCTCCATCATTCCACATGATCGACTGACTGATCCGACACCACGTTCTCCTGCTCTGCTGTCACCCCCCCCCCCCCCCCCGTCTCGTTCCCTCCACCCGGCTTTCTGCCAGTCCCGCCGCTGACCTCAGTCGGGAGGTACCCATGACATGGCGGCTCAGGGCGGTTACTCACAAAGTAGCAGCTGTTGACGAACCCGCACGTGGCGAGGACGGGCTCGTGAGCGGAGAGCGGCTCCACCGAGCTGTCGGAGGTGGTGCTGCCCGAGCGAGTCGAGCCCCTGAAGAAGACCTCCGCCTGGCACGCCTGCATGGGAGCGCACACACACACACACACACACACACACACACACACACACACACACACACACACACACACACACACACACACACACACACACACACAAAATGGATTTAGGAGGACCGTGGCGTTTAGTGGCATTAGCTTTAGCTCGGTGTACCTAATAAAGTGGCAACTGAGCGTACAATATCCACATGCGTTGTAGCAGCGTGCTCTCATATTAACTTCCAATGTTTAAGAATGACTTGAGGTTCTACAAAACACAATCCAGATTGATCATGAGGATTTGAATCTAAATTGCATCGGCGGCACAAGACACCATTAGTGAGTCACATGTGCCTATTTTAGGGCTCGTGTCAGACCTAACACGCGTGTCAGCTCGGGGTTCTCCGCCCCTCACCTCGTGGTCAGGAGTGGGCGAGGGGCTGAGCGAGCCCGTGGGGGCCGCCTGGGGCTCGGTCTGCCCCGGGGCTGCCGGGCGGGCGGCGGGCCTCTCCCACTGGGTGGTGCCGGTGGGAATGTGCCAGTAGTAGACGCCGGTTATGTCCGTGATCTTCTTCCATCCCGGCGGCAGGTCCGGGTCGGTCTGGAAGGACTGCTCACTCCAGATATCTGGCCGGGGAAAAGGTCACAGGCCGCTTGTATACTTTTCTTACAAAACGCGTGTATACGCACACACACACACACACACACACACACACACACACACACACACACACACACACACACACACAATTATTTCTCCATGTGATCAAAAGGAAGTTAACCCCACATACACACACACTCATACACTGAACACTATCAGCAGCTGACTGGGATTACCGCCCTCTGGCAGCTGTCATTGGCCCAGCCGTGCCTTTCCTCAGACAGCGACGTGAGGAACACTCGGGAAACTCTGCCATCGTCTTCCACGTGAGACGGAGCAACGCGAACACGGCCAAGAAAACACCAGGTCTGCAGTGGTCCGTGTCGCTTCTAATAACTCAGCCTCCCTATTCCATATTGCCGGCATTGGCGATGAAAGCATCAGTGTTACAAACTCAATTCATCCTGCATACCACTCACACTAAGAGACACTTTGTTTCCCATATTCACTTGCTAGATGCAGGTGGAATCAACAGTTATTAACGTTATACATAACTCCATGTGCAACTGAATGCAGCTGACAGACATGAAATAATAATAATAATAATAAAGAACTGCAATCAAATACCTGCACAAAGTATTAGCTCTTCCCTTCTCTAACACAACACATCGGCAGCATAGAGAGCAGACGGCCGTTACCCTAATATATTTGACAGTGAGGGAATGTGAGGGGAAATACAGCGTTTACCTTGAAACACACACACACACTCTCACGCACGCACACACACACGCACACACACACGCACACACACACACTACGTATATCACTGTTTCTTCTCTCACTCCTGTACTAAATGTCATCTCATCTGAAGGTTGCAGTTTCCTGGCAGTCAAGCCAGTTGAAGCACACACACACACACACACACACACACACACACACACACACACACACACACACACACACACACACACACACACACACACACACACACACACAGATAACTATTGATGGCATGTCTGTGAGTGTGACATTGACGTAGCAACTCATAAAGGTGATATATGCTCTGAGGGACTGGTCAGCTGTTGTGTGTGTGTGTGTGTGTGTGTGTGTGTGTGTGTGTGTGTGTGTGTGTGTGTGTGTGTGTGTGTGTGTGTGTGTGTGTGAGACATAAAGAGTTCTCGAACTGCTGACCATGCAGATGAAACGCAGCCCACGGGCCTGTCGCCACGGCAGCAGGCCACATGTCACCATGGCGACTGGGGAGTTATTAAAGACTCCGGTTGGTTTAATGGTAACAGAAATGACTCAACAAAATAGGGAAATGCGCACATACGTTCTTGGCAGACATCCCCCCCTTCCCCCTGGGGTCTGTGCTTTAGAGCAAGGAGCCGTGAAGCAGAGCCTGCTGGGAGTTGCAGTCTTTTATGAGCAAAATAAATAGGTCAGAGCAACTACGACAGAGAGCTCCTGAGAGTCTGCTGAGCGAGGGGGGAGATACCACCGGATCAAATGGTGCATCATGCCTCCAACTTAGCAGAGTCACACTCTGCCAGTGTGGACTCAGATGGGGGGGAGCTAAAGCATGCAGACCGTGGTGAAATGTGTCACAGCCAAGCTACGTAGCAGTTAGCCCACGGTAGCCTCCGTTAGCATGCAGCTCCTTGGCAGAGCGGAGAGGAAGGGAGGGGGGAGAGAGAGAGCAAAACACATACACATGTTCTCTCTGTCAAACGACACCACACACACACACACACACACACACACACACACACACACACACACACACACACACACACACACACACACACACAGACCACAGGCTCCTGTAGCAGATATCCAGAGAACGACACCATTAAAGAGACAAACTTTATCCCTGTGTTGGAAGAGACACATGTACCCATGATGGTGCACATGCCCACACACACACACACACACACACACACACACACACACACACACACACACACACACACACACCGCGTTCAAACTCTAAACCCCACACTGTAGTTTGCAGCCGACTCCCGACAGATGCACCTACCCTCGTAATTGACAATCACAATGGCCAGCATGTAGTCTTTCCCCAGCATCATAGTTAGCTAGCTGCCTCTCACACAGCAGAGTAACCAAACAGAGCGAACCCCAGGCAGGGATGGGAAGAGAGGGAGAGGGAGAGAGAGAGAGAGAGAGGGGGAGATACTGCAAGAGAGGGGGAGACAGAGAGGCATGAAGAGCATGAGGAAAGAAATAAGTGAATGAACGGGGGGGGGGCAAGAGCAGAGAGATGAGGGGGGGGAGATGGAGGATGTGTATCCCCCTGCAGCTGAGCTGTGTTTGCTTTTGTAGTTGTTTATCCTCTCCCTTCATCTGGAGCATCAACAGCTCAAATAAGCCTGCCCCCCCTTTCCTGTCCCGACACACACACGCACGTATGCACACACACACACACACACACACGCACGCACACACACGCACAAGAGCACACGGAAAAAATCTTCCTCGTTAAATGTCGACACTTTGTCCCTCCGTTTGACCTTCCCTTAAGCCTCTCTTGGTTGTCCCTGGCAACCCAACACGCATCCTCTTTCATTCAGTATCATATCCAGTAGAGGGGCGAGGATGAGGAGCAGAGAGGAAGGCAGACATACAGGGAGAAAAAAAAGAAGTAGCTCAACATCTGGCAAAAGAAAACTGCTGAATCTCACATGTTGCTGTACTGCACTCATCATGTTGTGTGTGTGTGTGTGTGTGTGTGTGTGTGTGTGTGTGTGTGTGTGTGTCTGTGTGTCTGTGTGTCTGTGTGTGTGCGTGTGTGTTGGCTCCTCAGTGTGAAAGCGACGTCGTACCGGCCCTCCAACCCGCAAACAACCCACAGAGGAATGTGACACACACCTGGGAAAACAACACGGCTTTGTCGATGTGATAGAGGGAGGCGGCCGGGGTGAGGAGGGGGGGAGGGGGGGTAGGGGGGGAGGGGGGGAGGAGGGAGAGAGACGCAGCAGCATGGACAACTACGTGTTAGATATCGACAACATGAACGATGCCGGGATCAGGACCGTCGACTCCCCGGCAAAGACCCCCGAGAGGACACTACGTCTTGACTAAGAGACTGCAGAGCATCTGCTTCTGGTGCGCCGGCCTCCGGCCCGTCGATACGCCAGCATTGATCCACACGGACAATGACATTAAGCCGGGCTGTTCCACTCGCCCAGCAGACAAACGCACTTGTCCGAAAGGGGAAATATAGGCCTGTTAGTAAATAAGTACAGTCAACAAGAGATTGATTTTAAATGGGACAAAAAAAATGTTTTTATTGTCATCTATAGTTGTTGTTGTTTTTTGCATTAAAACACACAATTCAAAGAAATACGGAATCAATAATTGTATCTTTCGTAATCATTTGGGGGGAGGGGGGGGGGGTTTGTAGTTTTAATAATGTGTCATAAGCTGCTTAGAGCGAGTGTTAGGAAGTTGCAGTGAAAACATCTTTCAAACCACTGGATTCATTCAAATATCTTTCCCCAAACTACATTTTACAAGATTACATTTGAACACATCATGATAACGTTGTAATGCCCTTTGGCATGATACCCAATGTTTTGGTGTTTGGAGCATAACTGAATGGAACCTCCGTACATTAGCCGTTAGCTCCTTTACGGAGAGCCGCTCACTGTGATTACTCTGAGCAGCATGACGGGAATGAACATGCTGCTAAGCTGTTAGCTCCATTATTTAGCCAATCAGGACTGTGCTGCCAACCGGCTGCTAACAAACGGGCCAGAGGAGAGCTACGTTAGCGTTACATAAAGCTGCTGTTTTCAACGCATTTGTTGCTCACAATGCAGCATCATGAGGGATCAGCGACTAGAAGGCATTAATGGGGATCTCCCGATCGCATATTTTTACTGCTCATCGGCCCCTAATAAAAGTTACATTTATTGGGACAACTGCATGAGGCATTCCATTTGCACTAAATGTGGAGCCCAGACTTTGGAAATGACCGCTTGGACGAAGAAGAGGACGTCGGGTAGGTTCTGAGAGATGAAACACACAGATGCTCAGAGCCTTAGATCCCCCCCCCCCCCAAAAAAAAGAGGACAGTGAGTCATCAGAGAGCGAGCAGAGAAGCATTCTGGGAAAAAAAGAATCAGCGGATGGTTTCCAGCTCAGGGGTCGGGGGCTGCTGCTGCTCCAGAGGAGGTGGTTGTGTCTCATATGTCTCGCAGCGTTTTAAGGGCCCAATCAAACGGGACGTCCAGATCTTTACGTAACGCGGCCGAAGACGAGCAATGACTTTAACAGACCTGCAGCAAAGCTACGAGCTAGTTTAGGAGAGTAGTGGCCCACAACAGGGGGCGGCTACTCACTCCACAAAGCTCAATGTAATGACACAAATAATCAAGTTTGCATATTTGTGTTCTCAAATAAGATACGGATTCCTAATAGCTGCAAAACCACCACATTTCTTTAAATAAAGCTGAATGAAATCTTCGATGAGAAGACAAAATGCAAAACGTCCTCTCGCTCCAGCGACTCATTTGTGAAGAATTACCGCTTTTCTTTGGTTTATGGGACAGTAAACTGAACATACACTCTAATAATAATAATTATGAAACTCAGCAAGGGACAATACATCAGATTATAGGGCGCTAAAGTCTCTCTCTCTCTCTCAAAGAGAGATTTTGTAATAACTCATGACTATCCTGCGAGCCCTTCTCTCACACGCACACACGCGCGCGCGCGCGCGCACGCACACGCACACTTACACACACACACACACACACACACACACACACACACATGTGCAGGGACACAGCATGAAACAGGACGCAGCAGATATAGCCTGCTAACCACCCAAGGGGTCACGAGGGCACTTCCTGTCCCAGCCAGAGGGATTCTGGGAGATTTACTGGAGGCCAAAGTGTTTGTTATTCTGTTCCAGCAGTGTCTTAGTTCTGTACACACACACACACACACACACACACACACACACACACACACACACACACACACACACACACACACACACGCTATAAGGAAACATGTCATCAGCAGAGAGGTCGGTGAAACAAACTACATCGCTACACGGGCGGAAAAAAAACAACACACACTCCATGAAAACCAAACCGGCTGTGAAGGAGACGAGTAGAGGTGCCAATGTGCGTACCTGTCTCCTCCGGGGAGTTGCTCTCCTGGGACAGAGTGGTCCAGCTCAACTCTTCGTCGCTGGGGTTCAGATTCTGGATGCGGTTCAGTGCGCAGTCCGTCTTCGCCCCCGTCCGTCTGTCCTTCTTCGTCTCCGGAGAGGAGGAGGAGGAGCAGGAGGAGGAGCCAGAGGCCACGGAGAGCAGGGGCGTGTCCTCCGGGGTGGCGCGCTTGGGTGGCGAGGGCGGAGGGGGCACCGGCGGGTCCTTGCCGCCCGCTCTGAGGAGCTTGAGGTTGGAGCGGAGGTCAGAGATGAGCTCCCGGGCCGGAGAAACGTCGCGCTTCTGCGCGGGGGGCTCGCTCCGCATCGACAGCAGAGGCTCCTCCTCCTCGTCCTCCTGCTCCTCCTCCTCCGCCGCCTCGTCTCCGTCCTCCTCGATCTTCATCTTGGACATCATCTCCTTCTCGGACAGGATGCTGATGTCGTCGCTCTCCTCTGCGTCGATGTTCAAGTCGAAGTCCGTCGCCGCGTTGCCGTTCAGTTTGAGCTCCACGGCCGCGTTGACGTCACAGTCCATGTCCGATTCACTCTTCTGCTCGGGCTCCGCGTCGGTGTTTGAGTGCAGCCCAACCTCCTCCTCGTCCTCCTCGTCCTCCTCCCCCCGGTCGTTATTGGTGAGAGCGTGACCTCCGTCCTGCTCGGCCGCGTTGACGTTGAGCCCGTCCTCCGTGGCCTCGGGCTCCAGCTCCGTCGTGTTCTTGTTGTGATCCTGGCCGGCTTTGCGCAGCTGGTTGGCTCCGTTCTTGGCCAGCTTGGGGTTGTTGGCGGTCGGGGACTGCGATGGGGACGATGGCGAGGACGAAGACGCCGCCGCCATCGCAGCTGCTGCCGCGGCCGCGGCCGCCGCCTCCCCGAGGCCCATTGCGGCCTGGATGCTGGTGAGCGCGTACTTCTTGCGACACTTAGGGGGCGTGGCCGAGCCCTGCCGGACCACGTCGCCGCTCAGCAGCTGGTTGTGTGAGGAGCGGAGGCTGAGCGAGGTGGGAGGCGTGGCGGCCGGGCAGTTGCGGTTGGTCACGTCCACCGACATCATCGCGGCGCGAGGCGGGGGTCACCTGAAAGGGTGGGGGGAGGGGGGGTAGTAATCAGCTTTCAGTCTCGCTGCTCACCTACTTAGGATATGTTCCAATAAAGGAAATTATATTCTTCCAGTAGCAAACAGCCCCGATACATTTTAATAACATACGTACACTCTTGTCACTTTAATAACATACTTGTTTTAACGTTTATCACATTTTATTGTAAATATCTTTATGTTTTGTGTATCTCTCCTGTATCACTCCTGGCTCTCTAGAGAGTTAAAGAACAGCTGTTTAACTTTACAGCCGTTGAAGGTGCATAAAGGAAAGAAATAACATGCTGGCATGCAAAATACACAGCGTTTACTGTACATGTTTTAACCCAATTGAAAAAAGAAATGAAAAGCTACAGTAGTGGTTAAACAATGATGCGTCCCCGAGGCTGTTTTTCTTTTGGTTAGGTTTGCACAATCACAGAAATGTACTTTCTCATCCCCGAGCTGTAATCAGACGCTCAAGTCTGATGAGTGCATGAAAACATGCTTTACATTTTTAAAGTCTGGTTTTCTTGTTGACTACAAATCCCTTGGAAAGATCTAACAAACTACTAACAAGTATTGCCTGTTAAGCCGAAGCCTGATGCGGTGTATACTTTTCCTCCCGGTTCTCTAAATACTGGTGCGCCAAATCCACAGCTGGAAATAGTACCCAGCAAACACACTATTTATCCAGTTTGAGTCGTGTTTCGCTGGAGACTACAGTACCCAGCTGTTCCAGGAGGACCACGCACAGGGGGGTCAAGGCAGGGAGAGGAGTGTCGAGAGAACGCAGGGCCGGGTTTCTGGCCTTCTGCGTGGGATTTGTTGACGATAAGAAAAGTACAGGCTACAGCCGGGCGTACGTTCTACATTCCTGGGAAATGTCATTGTAGAGCGGCGACGGGGAACCGCAGCCTGAAGGGCCGCGAGCATGGAGGGTTACTTCTATTCCGACTGAACGCTGGGCGCGAGAGCGAGTGTGAAAGCGAGCGCGCGCGTGCGTGCGTGCGTGCGTGGGCGTGCGTGTGGGTGTGTGTGCGTGCGTGCGTGCGTGTGTTTGTGTGTGCGTGCGTGCGTGTGTGGGTGTGTGTTTGTGTGTGCGTGCGTGCGTGTGTGCGTGTGTGTGCGTGCGTGCGTGCGTGTGTGTTTGTATGTGCGTTCGTGCGTGTGTGTTTGTGTGTGTGTGTGTGTGTTTGTGTGTGCGTGCGTGCGTGCGTGCGTGTGTGCGTGTGTTTGTGTGTGCGTGCGTGCGTGTGTGTGTGTTTGTGTGTGTGGGTGTGTGTCGTACCTGACAGGAGGTCAGTCGTGGACCGGCGCTGGTCACGGTTCAGGGTTCAGCGGACTCAGCAGCAGATCTGAACACCACAGAAGAAGAAGAAGAAGAAGAACAAGAAAAAATTATGATCAGAAGAAGAATGCGAAGAATCCTTGGTACTCCTTGAGTTGCCCTCGGAGACCACATTCACCTGGGTAGAAACCCAGACTACAGCTGGTTTCTATGGAGACAACATAACACTTGTGAGGCAGTGAAGGGACTCCAGTCACGGTGGAAATCATAAGAAAAGAACCACAGACAGCGGGGTGAACGGTTGGTGGGGCCGTTGGCTCGGTGAAGGATTGATCCTCGTGTTCTGACTGTACCACGTGATCAGCCCCCCAACGTATTCCCGCTTCCAGAGTATTGTTCTATACATGTTCCAGGGTCTTCCCTAGCAGTGATGCTAAGGTGGTACCCAACAGGTGGAGGGGTAACGGCACACAGAAAGGTGTGGATATGATATGAACCTGGATTTGATATTATACATTTAGCTAGCTTTAAGTTCACCCAAACAACAACTAGGCTCCACCTTAGATTTAAACATGCTCTGCTCCAGTTGCTTCGAAGTAAAAAAAGAGAATTTACTCTGGCTTTTACTTTGACGCAAAGTAAGTGTATTCACTTGGGTTAGCTTAGCCTAGCATCCTAGGAAGGCTGTCTTTTTTTTTTAAGTAAAAAGATGCTCTAAAGTGGCGCGTCTGAATAAACCAACACCAACAGCGGCGCTCGTAACTAATGAAAGCAGCTGTTCTCTCAGCCACGACAGGAAGGACCAGAGTTTCTGAAAGCGTGGAGGCTTTTTTTTTTACAAGAGTCTCTTTTTACATTAAAAAAAACAAACAAACATAGCAACTTGAAATAAGCCCTTTATGCGGCTGCGGACTTACCGGAGACCTAAGGATTGTGGGAAACTCCAGGATGTCGCGCGTCCATACTGGTAGCCAGCGGTTGTCTTTTTTTCGCATCCAATCGCCGGGGCTTCGGTGGGACAGCGTTGTCCTGAGGGAGGAGACGAAGATAAAACAGGATTAATGAGAGAGAGGGAGGGGGAGAGAGAGAGAGAGAGGGAGAGAGACAGGGAGAAAGAGAGAGAGTGAGAGAGAGAGAAAGAGAGAGAGAGGGAGAGAGAGAGGGAGAGTGAGAGAGAGAGAGGGAGAGAGAGAGAGAGAGAGAGACAGAGAGAAAGAGAGAGAGCGAGAGAGAGAGAGTTGGACAAAGAGGGAGCAAGAAAAAGGACTGCAGGACACCAGAGGGACAAATAATAAAGAAGCATCAATTATTCACAACCTCGATCAAACGTGTGGTGTGTGTGTGTGTGTGTGTGTGTGTGTGTGTGTGTGTGTGTGTGTGTGTGTGTGTGTGTGTGTGTGTGTGAGAACATGAAGCTCATTTTGTATAGAGCTCATATTTCTTTCTTTGGTGCAACCCTTTGCTGACTGGAACCATCGTAAACTTAATGCCACGGGAGACCTGTAAACTCCACCAACACACACACACACACACACACACACACACACACACACACACACACACACACACACACACACACACACACACACACACACACACACACACAGCTGCATAATGCAGTCAAGACTTGTGGACATTTTCTCACCAACACACAACCGCTATGAGTGGTGGAGGCAGAGATAATAAGCAGAGACGGAATAGACCATAAAAATTCCACTTCTCCCCGTCTGAGTGGCTGGAAAGCTAAAAACAAAACACCTGGAATGATTTTTGTCATCCCAATCACACGGATCCGCTCACTTGAGCGTCAGCCGACACTGACCGTCGCGAGGCTAAAACTCCAAATGACTAATCAACCTCATTTAGGGATCCGATCAGTTACAGCCACCAGACATCCCCCGCAGGACGGCAGCAGCTGTGAAGGGCAAACGTGTTGCCGACGCTCCACCCGCCATCAGGGGTTTGGGTAATCAGGCCAAATCCTCAACCGGCAACGGCAGAGAATGTTATCGGCCCGGACACTGAAACGGATCGGCCGGCTGGTTTAAATGCAGCAGAGTGGAGCTTTAACCCCCCCCCCCCCCCCACACACACACACACACACTAATTCCTCTCATTTGTCTGCAGTGTGACAGAATTCCGTGTTATGATTCATGTGATGAAAAAGAGTTCTAGCCAGTGGACAGGGTGGCGGAGGAAAGCCTTTGAATCCCTCATCTATCAGGCTTCCTGCAGCGCTTCGCGTGAGCTGTTGCTTCCCCCCCCCCGAAGGAGAGTTCCGTGATTTATAGTTTGTCACCCTCGATAAATAAGGCGGCGATGATGTTGCTGTGTAATTAGCCGAGCTATATATTTATGGCATTTTGTACGCTCAATCACAAAGTGGAATGAGGTTTCTGTCGATCTGCCGCATCTCCTCAAAAGCACACCGGGCAAATACAGAGCAAGCCTGTGGACCAATGGCAACATCCGGCCATGTGCCGTGTCCTCGAGACGTGGACATTTAGGGAGAAACAACAAGCAAACTGTTTTTATTCCCGACTGACAAAAGTGTCCACTTAAAGATAGAACAAATAACAATTCATCGCCAGGCCTACGTTGACGTTTTTCTGGTTTATGTAACTGCTCAAAGTTATGAATAGTGCATACTTCTACGAGTGCTGAACCGCTTGAGTGTGTGTTGGTAAGCAGTGTAGGAAACTACCGGCGGTCCCTCCCACCTCGTGCTCCAGAGTTCTGCTCGAGCAGCCCGGTTTCAGGTCGGGCTGTGAAATAATCATAAGATGCAATCTATTGCTTTCGTGTACACGGACACCAACTGTCCATGTTTTCTGCGTCGCTCAGGGCGAAAAACAACGGCGGGAGGAAGTCAATTAGGATCCACAAAAAATGTAATGCATCCAAGTGACTATGGGACGGTCAAAGCTGGTGACGGAGCATAGAATTTTGAAAAAGACCACTTTCGGGGGGCGGGAGGGAGAGGGGAGGTGGATGGGTCCAACAAACAGGACTTTCCAACACGAGATTGCTGTTCCACACCGTATTGTAGTTGTGTTGCCGAAACCTAAATGTTCGTTTTGTTGCCTAAACCAAACATTAGTTTTGTTGCCGAAACCAAACATTAGTTTTGTTGCCTAAACCTAATGTTCATTTTGTTGCCTAAACCTAACATTATTTTTGTTGCCTAAACCTAACATTACTTTTGTTGCCTAACCCTAACATGAGTTTTGTTGCCTAACCCTAACATTACTTTTGTTGCCTAACCCTAACATTAGTTTTGTTGCCTAACCCTAACATTACTTTTGTTGCCTAAACCAAACATTACTTTTGTTGCCTAACCCTAACATTAGTTTTGTTGCCTAACCCTAACATTAGTTTTGTTGCCTAACCCTAACATTAGTTTTGTTGCCTAACCCTAACTTTAGTGACTCTTTTCCTAGAGCTGTTTGTCAACACTTCATGGATGCCATGAGCTTTGCTCTCTCTTCCACATATTCCCCGACGTGCCGCGTACAGAGTGGAACCATGACGTCGAAGCAGAGAAAATTAAACCCGTTGCTTTTCAGGTTGCTGGGAATGACGTTGCGGCCCATTTACAACAGAAACAACGGGGTGTTTAAATGTCAGCATAATGGAACCATACAGCGCCTCCATGGTCTTTATGGAGTCAGAGCGCTGAACGTTCACCCATTCACACACACTCAGGCTCAGTGTCTGGCCCAAGGACACATGGACAGTCGGGGATCGAACCCCCGATCTCCCGATGGGGTCCAGATAGGAGACACCACAACACCATTTTGCTGTGTATTTGTTAATAAATATTTTGCAGTTTGAATAATTAATACCACTGGACATAGTAAGATTTTAAAAGATTATTAAAGATTTTCCAGAGACCCCCACAAAAGCGCCGAGGCTTTCTGGGAGTCTCTCGGGTTCTGGTCGGTTCGTCCCACATACCGGAGAACACTGGATCTGCCAAAGCAACGGTCCTGTGCTGAGCCAGTACTCTTCACGGATATAAGAGACACATCTGGTTTGTCTGGCAACACTATCTGTCACACACACTGTGGTGAAAAGGTAAACCCTCTGAGCAGAGCAGCTGCATCATTTGGACCTGAATCCAGATGTGTGCCCTGTCATGGATTCTCTCTTCGTGGTTGAGATGTTGTGTCGGGACGTCTTTCGGCCCTCGGGAATCACTTAAAAAAAAAGAAAGAAAGTGCCGACGTATAAAAAAAACTGCAAAGGGACGGAGGCAAGGAAAGAAGGGTTGAGAGATTGAGGAAATAGCAAATGAAAGTGTTGCATCGTGGGATTAAAAAGGACAGGGCGTGCGGCTCGGATCCTCGGGTCCTGCCGCGACAGGTCTGCATACCTGGGAACAGCGAGACAGTCTTGGTATGAAGGGGTGTCTGTCTACACCAACAACTGATGAATCATTTCCCGTGACATGTTGCTGCTGACTCGGCTTCACCCGTGGGATGTGGGATGTGTAATCGCGGTCTACTGCCCCTCCCCCTTTGGTAGAGGAGTCATGGCAGGTGATCCCAGGTTTCAGGGTGTTCCTCCTGTACGCGTACAGATCAAGTAGAAAGATAATAGGAGGCGTTTGGTCAGCTGACCTCAGTTTATCTCAGCATGTGTTTCCCTCGCCGACAACAAACCTGTCTGTGTGAAGTGAGGCTGAAATATGTATCTGTAAAATCTGCATAGCAGCTGTTGGCTTTTCATTCCGAGTGATTGAGAATGGACCTAAATTACCCACGACCGCAGACAGTTTGCCTCGAGCGGAGATGAGGTCCAGATTTTGGTAATTTTAAACCTTGCAGTCTTCATAGCTACAGTTGGTGGCTAATGAAATGACTGTGGCTCAGTGGGAGAGCGGGTCGTCCTTCAATCAGAGGGCCGGCGGTTTGATCCCCGGCGGCGCTAGTCCATGTCGATGTGTCCTTGGGCAAGACACTTAACCGTCTGTATGAATGTCCTGATGGGCAGGTGGCGCCTTGCATGGAAGCCCCTCCCATCAGTGTGTGGACGGGTGAATGATGTCATGTAGTGTTAAAGAGCTTGGAGTGGTCGTAGGACGAGAAAAGTGCTGTTCAAGTACAGGACCATTTACTAATATTAAAAATAACTCTCACTATATCCTGCCAGAGAGAGATGAGAGACTAAATTGTTGGTGCGCCGTCAGCAGAGGCTTTAGAGTACGAACAAAGCTTAACGCTCCCGTCGGTATTCGTGAAATCACAGTCGGTGGGCGGTGCTCGGTCTTTGGCTCGACTGTTTTCAACATGGCCGCCGGGTCACAGAGGCAACACAGTGACTGAACCTTGATTAATATTTGATCACCCAGCTCCCTCTGAAGTCCATATAAAGACGTTCTTCATGTGCACAGTAGTAGTGCCCCCCCCCCACACTCCCCCCCCGAGATCTGTAAACATACTTTGATGTGCAAAATGGGTGGAGGTGCCCTTCAAGCATTACCAGTGTCCCCTCATACCGATTGTTTCGGTGCTGGAGCCGAGCCTCGACGACAGAAGACGTGTCGCTGTCCAAACACTGACTACAGACCGCTCTGAAGTTGCATAACAACTTTTGTTCCTCCCCGACGGACGCAGATGTGAGCCGTAAAGCTTTTGACACTCGGGTGGAGCTCCGGCTCGGCAGCTCTAAAGCACTAAAGCTGCGACTTCCAGTACCGACTGCATCTGGACACGGCCTCTAATTGGACGAGGCGACAGCGATCGCGGCGCCTGTTCGGGGTCCCTGCAGTCCTGTGCTGGGGACGGGGGGGAGGGGGGACGGGGGGGAGGGGGTCTAGGCGTGATTACAGGGTGTGGGTGCACTGACTAAACAGAGACAAACACTTGTTCACAAACACACACACACACACACACACACACACACACACACACACACACACACACACACACACACACACACACACGAGGGCGAACCTTCCACATGGACCCGCCTGTAAACGGTTAAATTCACGGGCAAAAGCCGAGCAGGGTAATACGATCTAGGATGTGTCGCGGCATGGTGGTTTGACCTTTGACTCCTGACCCTCTGGCCGACCGCACCGAGTGTGTGCCGTTGCATGTGTGTGTTGTCACTGTGTGCGATAATGTTAGGTGTGTTGGGGGAGGTGGGGGGGGGGGGTCTGGCTCCACCAAAAGAACGAAGGGAGCAGCTGCAAACACTCCTCTCCAAGAGGCGGAGTGCTGTTTTAAAAGGACACTCAGTGGACTCCTGCCAGCAGTGGGACCGGCCTCTCATCCTTCCTTCCCCGCCCTCTTCCCTCTCCCCTCTCCCCTGTCCCCTGTCTCCTCTCCACTGTCCCCTCGCCCCTGTCCCCTGTCTCCTCTCCCCTGTCCCCTCTCACCTCCCCTGTCTCCTCTCCCCTGTCCCCTCTCCCCTGTCTTCTCTCCCCTGTCTCCTCTCCCCTGTCCCCTCTCCCCTGTCTTCTCTCCCCTGTCTCCTCTCCCCTGTCCCCTCTCCCCTGTATCCTCTCCCCTCTTCCCTGTCTCCTCTCCCCTCTCCCCTGTCCCCTCTCCCCTGTCTCCTCTCCCCTGTCCCCTGTCTCCTCTCCCCTCTCCCCTGTCTCCTCTCTCCTCTCCCCTGTCTCCTCTCCCCTGTCCCCTCTCTCCTCTGTCTCCTCTCCCCTGTCTCCTCTCCCCTGTCCCCTCTCCCCTCTCTCCTCTCCCCTGTCTCCTCTCCCCTGTCCCCTCTCCCCTCTCTCCTCTCTCCTGTCTCCTCTCCCCTCCCCCTTCCTTTCCTTCCTCTCCTGTCCTTGTCCTGTCTCCTCTCCCTGTCCCTCTCCCTCCCCTGTCTCCTCTCCCCTGTCCCCTCTCCCCTGTCTTCTCTCCCCTGTCTCCTCTCCCCTGTCCCCTCTCCCCTGTCTTCTCTCCCCTGTCTCCTCTCCCCTGTCCCCTCTCCCCTGTATCCTCTCCCCTGTCTCCTCTCCCCTGTCCCCTCTCCCCTGTCCCCTCTCCCCTCTCTCCTCTCCCCTGTCTCCTCTCCCCTGTCCCCTCTCCTCACCAGTCCAGTTCCTCTGCTAATCCCACTTGACTTTTACCTCTTTCCTTTACCCCCATTCTCTTTGCCTGTTTCCTGTCCTCTTCCTCCTGCGTTCATCTTCTGCCTCTCCCCCCCCCCCCCCCCTCCTACACACACCTCCCCTCTTCCCTTTGTCTAGAAGAGAATTGCTGTCTTTTCTTATTAAAAGTGAAGAAGGTCTGTAAACTCTCATAAAAACACTTGTTTCTCTCTACAAACCCCTGATTTACAGCCCCCCCCCCTGCTCTCATCTCCCCCTCTGCCTGTGAGGAACCCCATCTGTTGCCAAATAAAAAAAAAAGAGACACAGTTAAGAGGCCGGGGCCCGTCAAGAAAATAATAATAAAATAGAAACGAAAAGGAAAACGCAGCTGGGTGTGGTTTTCTGAGGATCAGGATGTGAACGTGTTGAACTAGGTTGTGGAGTCGCGGGCCCCCGCCCACATCTTCACTGGCTTTATTTTCATTGGCTGCAGACGGAGTGGATCCTCATGGAGCAGTTAGCATCGCTGCTAACCAGAGACCTGGAGCTGGATAGCTCTTCACATTCCAACCACTAGTGTGGCCACATGCTATTATTATTATTATCTTCTTTTCTTTGATTAAAATAAAATATCATCGCCATACTATATGTCTATACAGCCTATTATATAATCCATATCATACTGATACACTTTTTCAAAACTAAAAGCGGAGCATATTGAACTCCCTGTATGAATCACTATTGATTTTTAAGCCCTTTTCATTGTATATAAACCTGGAAATGGCTTCAGGGCCGGCCTGCTGACTCCATGTTGTTTTATGTGCCTATTTGTTCACTCGGATCCCGACTGCAGGGTCTCTTTTTATGATCACAAGCACGGTCATCAGAAAAGTGGTGATGCAGCATTTTCTAATTAGAGCTCCATTCATTTCAGAGGTTCTTGCATCGAGTACGTTTACATTAGGGTTATTCTTAGTCACCTCGTGTGAAGAGCTACATATTTCACAGCTACTAGCAAATAATACAAAATAAAAAAAAAACATCAATCAGCCCGACACAAAGCTAACAGATGGCTGGTGACTGGTCCATTCTGGTGCATTACGGAGCGGAGAACATATTTCTCCAGGCTCAGTATGTGTGTGTGTGTGTGTGTGTGTGTGTGTGTGTGTGTGTGTGTGTGTGTGTGTGAGACCACAAAAACAAGGAAGAAGCAGGGAAGAAAACAATCGCCATCTACAGAATCTGGTTTCCAGAATAACAGCGGAAGGGGAGGCCCTGTGTGTGTGTGTGTGTGTGTGTGTGTGTGTGTGTGTGTGTGTGTGTGTGTGTGTGTGTGTGTGTGAGAGCATCCTTTTATTGTTGCTAGCGGGAAACAACTGAGACAAAAGTGACAAAGCTCTGAGACTGCAGGCCTAAACAAACAGTCTTGTATACAGACAGACAAACAAACACACACACACACACACACACACACACACACACACACACACACACACACACACACTCGGAGCTCTGTGGTCTGAGCGTGCTCCCGTGGCCGTACGCCGTCCTCGCGGCGGCGGTTGTACGGTGTGAAGGACGGACAGAAATAGCTCCACTTCATTCACGCTGCCGTTTAAAGTTGAAAACGTCTCGACGTGCTGAGAGCGACGCACACACCCAGGAGGTACCGCCTCTCCTCCTCCACGGGCGGGAGAGCGAGAGACAGAAGGACCACAAAAGAAAAGGAGAGCGCTGAGGAATTTTCAGGGTGTGCCAAAAGAATCTCTGGCATGTCTCCGGGTGTGGGGGGGAGGGGGGGTCAGGGCAAAAACCTCTAATTGGTCAACAGAGATTACAGACAAAACACACACACACACACACACACACACACACACACACACACACAGAGCTCGGGAATTAAGGTGAGTGATGGCCATTTGTGAGGAGGCATGTGTGGACACGTTCCGTCCACTGACCCTGAGCCGACTGAAGGGCCACGGCAGGGAAACACAAACAAGGTGAGAGTGAGCGGCCTCCACATAGTTACTGCATGTAAATTGAAATGAATACCACCCGGGGGGGTAATGGTAGGTTTGGTAACAGACTCTCACCACACACACACACACACACACACACACACACACACACACACACACACACACACACACACACACACACACACACACACACACACACACACTCTCACAGACTTTGGAATCCTGCTATATATCCAACATTTTGGTCAGTGAACAAACGATGTTGGGGAAAAGGAGGCTGCCGTATACAGCCTCTCCTCTCCGCTCGGTGTTCCTGCCGTTACAGTCGAGTTTGCCAGAAAATGTTGTCAGAATTTTTGGCCCCAGCCGAATCAAACATGGGCTCAGAATTTTTAATGTATTTTTTCTTTTTTTTTACAGGATTATTTCGAGTAAACGGTTTGTTTGTGGCGAGATTATAAATGAGACGCGTAGAATGAAATGTTGTTGTTGAAATTGCTTGGGTTCCCGTTGCTTTTTCATGATGGAAGCGTGTGTCACACATGATGTGATAAACCGTGTACTTTTTGCCGACTGATTAAAGAAGCCGTGGGGCGCCGGAGGGTTTTGGGGTTCGGAGGGTTAAACTGGGGAGCGGCCCACTCTCCATCTTTTTAAAATATCAAAATAAGTGACGTGTGTGTAACACAACAAACACGTACATGCAGGGAGTGCTTTAACACAACAATAACCGAGAGGTTTCTTTTATAATTTCACAGTACCACTAATTGGCTCCAGCTGAGCGAAGTTCTTGGACCCGTTTGTCATTTAATGGTTTCCAAACAAAAGGTTTCTCTCACCTCTCAGTAATGCATTGTCAGTGGTGGAGGTTGGAATTTAAACTGCTCTTTCAAACTGCAAACACACACACACACACACACACACACACACACACACACACACACACACACACACACACACACACACCTCTCCCCTTGTTATCCGTATTTTTTGACCCGCTGCAAGCTCCCGTCCTTTCTTTCACCAGCAAAGATATCTCTCTCTCTCTCTCTCTCTCTCTCTCTCTCTCTCTCTCTCTCTCTCTCTCTCTCTCTCTGAGTGATTCCTATTTGACTGCCAGCGTTACAGCTCTCTTGTCTCTTTCAGTAGTCGTGTTTTTTTTGTTGTTTTTTTTTTTTTTTTAAAACCCTTCTCCTTTCTCAGTGAAGACAAAACAGTAAAAGAGCTCCGTTGGATCCGAGGCGACTGTGGCTCCTAAATATAGCCGAGATGTGACAGGACATCCGAGAGGAGGGGGGCGGGGGGGGGGGGGCGTCTAGACATAAACGACATAGCTCTAACTCAGATTGTGTGTGTTTGTGTGTGTGTGTGTGTGTGTGTGTGTGTAGCTTGTGGGAGTTCAACGTGGCCTTGTTATCTGCATTTCATGAGAACTGCTGTGGCGAGTCGCCCGTGAGATTGCACTAATATCACGGCCCGATTGGCTGGAGGTTTCCAAATGCCTGAGATTGAGACAGTAAGAAGGAGAGACACCCGAGGATGGGGGTTCGAGGGGGAGAGATGTGAGGAAGGAAAACATATCAGAGAGAGAGGGAGAGAGAGTGACTCATCAGAAAAGGAATGTCCCGTCGCTGCCAAAGGAACCACAGACACCACTGCAATGATCGCTCCCTCGCCAATACTTTAAATCATCCCCTCCCTCGCTCTCGTCCTCTCACACAACGGCCCGTCTCTTTCTCCCTTCCAACCGGTGGAAGCCATCGCCCCCCCCATTCTTCTCTGACAGGGGTATCAATATTGGACGGGCATGACACAGCATTTCCAGCACCGTGTCCCGTCATCTCAAATCTTGTCTACAAAACTAATTAAATTTTCTTTTTTTGGGGGTGGGGGGAGGGAATTATGTTGTTGCAGTCGTATGAATCACATCCTCGCCACAGATGTTGACTTATTATCACTCCCACCACAGGATGTGTGAGGTCGAACGCAAGGAGCGCGTCCGGTCAGGAACCCGGATCCCCATGACGACTGTGATCGCGATTCAACATTCCCGTCGCCCGTCATCAACTTTTATTCAATTCTGAGCTACCAAGGTTAATTGTTACAACAGAAGGGAGAGTCTATTTAAAAAAAAACAGAAGCTAGGAGCAAGGCTTGCTGCAGCGTTTTATAGAGGAGGAGGAGGAGGAGGAGGGGCTACCTCGCCAGAGAAGAAGAGCACCAAGATGGCGACGGCCAAAATGCCGACCACGAGGCTTCAAAAAGGCCAAACCAATGGGTGACGTCACGGTGACTACGTCCACTTCTTCTACACGTGCGTAAGGTTCCTGGTGAACGCAGCGAGGACGGGAGATAAGACAACACTACCAAGTCCGTCCTTGTTTTGAGACCTTGAACTCGCCGTGGTGGGCCTTTTCAGCCTCTTCCATCACATCAGGGCTTTCACGGTGTGGGACGATGAGTTTGAAAGTCAGGGGAGGGAGGGAGAGAGAGAGAGAGAGAGAGAGAGAGAGAGAGAGAGAGAGAGAGAGAGAGAGAGAGAGAGAGAGAGAGAGAGAGAGAGAGGGGCAGAAAACCCTGCAGCTGAACTGGTGCGTACAGTACGTGAGAAAGTGCAGCCGAGTGGAAAAGACAACATCGGGAGCAGAAACATATAAAGGAAAGAGCGGGAGAGAGCGTGTGTTCGTATATATGGCTCCCTTTCGGAGGGGAGAGCTATGGCTGCCCTCGCCGGCTTCCGCAGGTCATCTGAATAACGAGCACGCAGACCTGACAGCGAAGAAGTTGCCGGGAGCCGACGCGTCACACGTCACACACAAACTGAGCCACAACAAGGTGATGCGCATCGAGCCGGAAGACACGTCAAAAAAACGGGGAGGGACAGACGGGGTGAAAGATGGGGGGACAGACAGGGGCACAGACAGGGGGACAGACAGGGGGACAGACAGGGGCACAGACAGGGGGACAGACAGGGGCACAGACATGGGGACAGACAGGGGGACAGACATGGGGACAGACAGGGGCACAGACATGGGGACAGACATGGGGACAGACAGGGGAGAGACAGGGGGACAGACAGGGGGACAGACAGGGGCACAGACAGGGGGACAGACAGGGGCACAGACATGGGGACAGACATGGGGACAGACAGGGGAGAGACAGGGGGACAGACAGGGGGACAGACATGGGGACAGACAGGGGGACAGACAGGGGGACAGACAGGGGCACAGAGAGGGGGACAGACAGGGGGACAGACATGGGGACAGACAGGGGGACAGACAGGGGCACAGACAGGGGGACAGACAGGGGGACAGACATGGGGACAGACAGGGGGACAGACAGGGGGACAGACATGGGGACAGACAGGGGGACAGACATGGGGACAGACATGGGGACAGACAGGGGGACAGAGAGCGGGACAGACAGGGGGACATACATGGGGAATGACAGGGGGACAGACGGGGGGACAGAGAGGTGGACAGACATGGGGACAGACATGGGGACAGAGAGGGGGACAGAGAGGTGGACAGACAGCGGGACAGACATGGGGCCCTGTCGCTCAGCTTCACACCCTACAGGATGAACAGGGCCTCTGTGCTCCTTCTCTGTTCAAACACACCTCACGGCTGTCTGCTCCCTGCAACAACAATGCACGCACACACACACACACACACACACACACACACACACACACACACACACACACACACACACACACACACACACACACACTGCAGCCTGCCTGACAGTGTGCACAATACGCCTATTGAGAGGCATCGATGGGGGGCTGAAAGTGAAGAGAGAGAGAGAGATGGAGAGAGAGAGAGAGATTGGCAACAACACACACATAAACACACGCAAACAAGCCGCAGTCTGGTTATCTCGGCCAGCTCGACAGCCTGGGACGAATCCACTCTCTGCTGTCCCTGAATGCATCAATCATCTGTCCAATCTGGTCGGACTCCACTCCACGCGCAGATATGCACATGCCCACACACACACACTAGTTTGGTCAAGGGCGGACCGGTGGTATTGTTTCACAGGGGAAGCAGGGTGCTGATAACAGATCTCCACGCGCTTTATCTGATTACTCACACACAAACTCACACACAAGCCTGTACGCACACGCACGGTTTCCCTGTCCTCTCTCATCAGCTGTTGTGCATGACCTCGACCACACACAGAGTTGAACAGGTTGGTGCTGTGAGGTAAGAAAGTCCCCACCACACTCACACACACACACACACACACACACACACACACACACACACACACACGCACACACACACACACTTATAGCCTTGCTGACGTATCTGCAGAAGACTTTTGGGGCTAGCCGAGATATCGTTGGGTATTTTTGGGTGACTGACGAGCTCCCGGCTCCACGGGGTGACGGCTTCCATTACTGCGTTGCTATTTCTGTCCCACGTCCATACGCACCGTGTACAAACGTGTCTCTGCCCTGTGATAAGAGGCTACCTCAGCAGAAGGGGGGTGGGGGAGATGAGGGCATCTTGAAAGCGAGGCACTTTTTAGAACACCAAAGCTAAACAAACAGACCAGAACCGCAGGCCCTTGGCACCACAACTCGCCCCATAAATGTCCAAGTCACTTTTTCCATGCTCGGCAACTGGTGTGTAGAAGACGCCGCAGAGCGAGGGAGAGTAAATAAAGAGGGAAAGAGTATTCATGTAAAAAATAATAATAAAAGAGCAGAAGAGAGGGGGGAGAGGGGCAGAATATAAACCTTAACTGAACAGCGCACAAGCCCTGAGCAATTAGCAATGACATCATGTTTCAACACACACACACACACACACACACACACACACACAAACACACACTGCAGAGTGAGGCCAGGCCTGGATGAAGAGCGAGCCAGCGGGGCGAGGAGGCTGGACGGGGAGGGAGGGGGGGGGATGACAGTGCACCATTTCAGCTCCGGTGGTGCGTTCAGTGACACATTCACTCTTTGCGGTCCACGCTAATACTTTCAGCAAACCAGAGTAAACCCTCTAAAGCCACCACAACCGCGGCCCGGCACACAGCGCGTGCTGGCTGTTTACAGTCTCCGCGTGCAGCAGCAAATAGGGTTGCAGTCATTATGCAAAAGAAAGGTGTCACCTGGAGGGGAAGGGCGGGGAGAGGGGAGAGAGAGAGAAACCCCAGTGGTGCACTCGGAAAAACGGTTCCCTTGCTAGTTCGTGTTATTGTCAACAACTGCGTGTGTTTCCGTGCAGGGAGACGGAGACACAAGCAGTGCCTCACTAACTAACGGTTCCACGCGTCTGTGCACCTCTACAACAACATATCCGATTCTAGTGGAAGTTTACACCTGAGAAATAAAAAATGAAAACGTAAAGTTATGCACACCATTCTCTGGACGCCTTAAATCACACGACACATACAAGACATTAAGTGGCCCCGTGTATTTTCCTTCTTTTTGAACAAACAAGGCGTGTTATCTCGAGGGAAACTAGCAAAGCAAGGCTGGAGACCATTAGCTAGCTAGTCAGCACCAACACAAGGCTGGTCGTGCCCCCGGGGTGGCTGCGTGGCCTGTAGCCCCCAGACTGTTCCACCTAAGTCAAGATAATACCCTCCTTCATGCTGCTTTGTGTCACAATGAACCTCTTCATTACTGAAAGTGTTGCTCAGCACAGAGACTTGTACGGGACAAGATACAGGACCCAGGACCCAGGACACAGGACACAGGACACAGCAGCGGAGCATCTTTGGAGCCTGACAAGGACCAACAGTCCCGTCGGGCTGAAACGGTGAGTCGACTCTCATGAAGTTGACTCACAGAAGATTATTGGGACTCAACGTTGATTAGCCAAACATGTTATTCTCCTAACTTCTCACATTTTAAGGGATTTAATGAGTATCACTATTTTTTAGAACTGAGATTGAAGTATCTTTTTCGGTTTTGATCCGATAGTCAGTGAACACAACCCATTTAACACGAGGACATGATGACAGGTAAACTACATGAAGGTGTTTGTGGAGAGAGGCTTTCTATTTGGTCCGCTGGTTTGACTTCTGATGATGTAACGTTAGTAGCTAGTTAGCTAACGTTAGTTAGTTACTCACTACTACCAGTTAGTGTATTACTCACTACTACCAGTTAGTGTATTAATCACTACTACCAGTTAGTGTATTACTCACTACTACTAACGTTACCTGCAGATGGGCCCTCCACATGAGAGAGTTTAAGAGTTTAACCGCTCTGTAGTTTCCATATTGAAGCGGGTTACCCCCCTCCCGCATTAAACCCCCAACACAGCAGTCGACTCGCCGTTAGCTAACCTCGTCGCGGTCAACGGCTGGCCGCTCGCGACAACCGTCCAATAACGCCCGTTCTCGCAGAACAGCCGTCGCATTCCACGACACTCCGTGGGAACTCGGTCGCACGACAGCCACAACAAAATCCCCCCCACACCCACACGCCCCCCGAGCATGAACTCAAAAAAGGGACACACTCGGTGGGTCCCGTTAATGCCCCATCCGCCGCCGCAGCCTCCCGGTCTCCTCTCCACCACCATCCCGACTTCGCTCGCTACACAGCGGGCCCTCCGGACGCCAGAGCGAGGCGTCGCGTCGGAAGAATACGGAAAGTTCAACTCACGTTTCCACTCAAATTGAAGGAGGGGGTCGACTGCGACGGCAACGGCTCCCCGTATTTAAGCTGAGATTCTCGGCATACCACATCGCTCACCTCCTGTCCACGGTGCGTTCGCGTCCTCCTCGCTGCGCGCCTGTCTTTTTTCCCCTCTCTCTCTCTCTCTATCTCTCTCTCTCTCTCTCTATCTCTCTCCCTCCTCCCCTCCGTTTTCTCTCGGCTGGTTCCTTTTCTCCTCCCTCCCAGATGCCGCTGTTCCCCGACAGGGGGAACCGGGGGACGCTGCTCCGGAAGCAAACGCTCCTCTGTGATTTTTTTCCTTCTTTTTTTAACTCCCTAATGCACTCCATCCTCTAGTGGTGCTATTATACTTTAATATAAGTAATCCAAGAGAATGGAGGACATTTGCAAACTTATAATATATTTATATGCTTTGGGAAGTTTTTTTTCCACACGAAAATGAACAACTCTTAAACAGTCTAGGTGATTATTAAATAAAAATGACAGATATAGAAAACGATATTATTCCCAATGCAGACCAGATAGACGTAGGAGCTTGATGCAGATGAGTTATATAGCCTGTAAATAGCAGATAGGTTAGAAATCAATAAACAATACTTTACCCCGGAGCAGTGGGTATAATATATGTTCAAAATCAATAGAGCAGTTTCCTGGTATTCCAGAGCAAAGCGACCCAGTAAATAAAGCTGTATTTTGAAATACAGCCTTACTGATAAAGTTGTGTGTATGCGTGCATAATAACTGTAATCAAGCAAAATGCGACAAAAACACTGATATAATATGAACAGATGACTATAAATATGATATCAATACGTGATATATAGATATGTCGGCCGATGTATAAATAAACACAAGACGACAGAATACAGAAAACCCACAGTAGCAGTAGAACAATAAGACGATAAGACACAATGGAGAGACATAATATTGCTGTTGTAGTTTTTATTCTGAATAAAATGTTGTGCAAAATAACTAAATAATCAGAAAAGTCAGTAACAATCAATCTGGTCAGACGGCAGATGGAAATGTCATCCGAAACATCAAAAGAGTCCCGCTGTTGTGACATTGTAATCAGTTTGTATGACCTACAAATGATCATATTAACGTAAGGAGCAAGCTGACTTGTGGCCTTCGTGTATTAGTAATACATCTATGGATAAAGAAGCAACATTCATATCCGATTCCCCCGATGAAATGAGCACATCTGCTGTTTTGGGGGGAAATTCAGTTCAACAGGATCCGCTGTCACTATCAGCGATCACTAAATAAAGCAACTTAAGCTTAACACTCTGGGCCTATAGTTTATCCCTGGTAGTGTTCAAGTCTCAAAGGGCTCGACTGGATGCACTGTGTGCACTTCATGCTGAATATATTTCCTGGAAAAAAGAAAGTGCATTTGTCCTGCCCTCTCCTCGCCGAAAAACAAGAGTTGCATCACATCTCGCCGGGCCAGAACACTTTAAAGGCGTGCGGTATTGTTTTTTATTACGTCCCATTCTGGAAGTGCATATGAGAGAGGGAATTGGTGAGGCCTGCCTTGGAGCTACTTTCAAGTCCCTGCGAGATGATTTTCAGAGCACACACAGAAAGGAATGGGAAGCAATTGGTGCCTGGATAGGGAGGAGGAGGGAGAGGGATTAAACTAATCGTACGCCACTTTGCTTTTTACAAAATAATTGGTAACACTGCATGGGCTACGTGATTTGGAATTAACCGCCTGGAAGTGCAGAAGCCACAAAGTAATGACTGTTTAGAAACGTGTTGAAATCTGAAAAGGACAGAGTCCAGTTTGGACAAAGGGCAAAGAGGCCTAGCACGGTGTATGTGCAAGGTGGGGCACTAACACAGGCAGCCAGCACGTGCATTAAAAAAAACACACACACACACACATTACAAATTACTTTTATTCTAAAGTTGAAACAGTAAAGGAAGTAAGGACATGTGTCGTCCTTGTGATGAATCCTAGTGACCTCTAAAACTAAAGGCCACATTTCTCTTAGCCCTATTTGCTAACATAGTTTTACATTGTCTCGTAGGGCCCATAAGATTCATGAAAACTGGTGTTAGAGGTAGCCCTGTTTTATTCCTGACTCATACAGGAAAGGACAGTACAGTCTGATAAAAGGGTGACACCTGGTGGTTAGACTTCAGTACTGCATCATCTGTTGTGGTCAGACTGTGTCACAGGGTTACATTCACACTATTGGCAACATAAATGGGTTCCACTTTGAGCCCCTGTTGTAGAGCAATAACCAAAAGCAAAATTGACTAACAAGATTGTGGGCCTCCACGTGCAACTTCAACTTCATACCCTAATAGGAGATGCTGTATCCTCCTCTCTCTCTCTCTCTCCTTCATAATCCAAGTTGTAACTACTCCGATCCGCCAGGTGGCGCTGTGCTAATGTCGTCACCGGCTGTTGACCAATCATCGGTGCCCAGCAGTTTGAACAAGAAGCGGGTCCGAAGGAATCGGTTTTCTTCGGGATGATAATGAAAAAGATACCCTCCTTCCCCCAAAATAGCGAATAGATAACGGAATAAATCATATAAAAGGATTAAACAGCGAATTTAATCATCGTGTTTCAGTGAGTTTCGTCGATCAGTGTTGTTGTAAGAGGCGTTCATAGTGTCGAGCTACCTGGCTAAACCTGACCCGAGGGATGCTACCGTTTCTCTCGCCCCGTCGATGTAGCGCGAGGGTGGATTACTAGCACCGTCACATCTGTGGTTTCAACCATGAAGCCCGTGAAGCCGGTATTTATGAAGACGTACGGCAAGGAGAGGCGAAAGCTGTCCGCCTGGCTCAGCCCGGAGAACCGCAAGCAGGCCTTCGACAGCACGCGCTCGACAGACGGCGACAGCTCCGTCTTCGAGCCCCCTAAACCGACCAGGAAACGGTACGTTCATGGCTCCCTTCAGGCCGTAGGTTAACACGAAACACTTGGTATTTTTTTTAAATATATTTATTTTGATTTTACATCTTAACAAGACAGAACTCCAGAACTTTAAGGATACAAAAGAAAAATAGAAAGGGAAAGAACAAAAATAATAAAAAAAATGACAACAAACCACTGCAAATAATGACACATTCGCACATCACCAGTAACACTTGGTATTTTAACGGCTTTCTTCAAGTCAGACTCGACCTCACCTGACCAATGTTAGACATGGCATCCGCTTTAATGGCTAGGTGAGGTTGTAACTTACAGATACAGGTATGTGACCGTATTCTATGACACACAAATGGACATTCGGCTAAAAACAAGGACCACAAATGTCAACATAAACATTTTACTATGAACAGACAAAAAAAAAACATGTTCAAATAGTATCGGTACATAATAGGAAATGTGTAAACTGTAAGATAGTTGTGCAATTTGGAATAGATATTGTTGTAAACTATCAAATATGTGATTTAGTGGTAAAGTGGTCACTTTTGTTATGGTGTCATTGCACAGGGATTCTCCTGGCACTAGTATGGACTGATGTTAACAATTGTAGAATATCATCAGATTTTTTTTTTTTTTTTTTGCTTATCACAGATATGTCGGCACATTTATCAGTTGATATAGCACATGCTTTATGTCAGCTGATAATCCACACATAACTGCAGTGCAGAAATGTAATTTATTAACAGACAGCAATGGACATGTCAACTGCAACATGTCCAGCTCAGTCCTTTACTAACCAGATTTAAGGGATCCTGATGGGAAAATGCGTGAAGAACATTTGCCAAGATGTGATTATCTAATCTATTTTTTTTTTATTTTTTTTTTCAATCATAGTTTAAAAATCGTTCTCAAACCTACTTTCTCTCACGTCATGGATATCACATCCTTACTGCCCCCTTAACTTAACGTGGTGATTTGTCCCGCCGCAGAGAGAGGACCACCAGCGTTGCCAGTCGTAGAGCGACCCGTCCCGCCAAGAGGAAGGCCATGCTCCAACTGGCTGAGAGGAGCTGTGACGAGGAGAATGAGCCCTCTCCTTCCCGTCCTCAGCCTGCCCAGCAGAGCAAGACCACCAGGTCTGTGAGCAAACACGCAGCCGGCAACTTTTGGGGTGGATGTTGTCCTTTTATTAATCTGCATTTTGTGACAAGGAAACGGTTGATAATTAACCAATTCTAGATTCGTACCGTGCCAATTACTTAGGAATCAGATTTCATTAGACTACAAGGTTTTATATTATTTCATGCACCGCAGAATCCTAGCGTTCCGTCCCCCGCCCCTGACCCACTTGCTCATCGGTTGGTTTGAACCCTTTCTTCATTATCAGAGTGAAGAAGCCCAGCGTCGCCAGTGGTCGAGCAGTGCGCCCTGCCAGCAGAAGGGCCCTGTTATGTCTGACAGATGTCACCAGCGATGAGGACAACATCAGCAGGGCCTCCCCCCCCCGCCCTCAGCCCGCCCGGCGGAGCAGGACAGCCAGGTCTGTGCACGCACGAACACGAGCACAAGCACGAGCACGAGCACAACACTTTATGTAAACACAAAGGAGCAGACATTTGACATTACTGGTAATAACGGAGGACTTTCAAGCAGATCCAACGGTTTTCTTCAGTTCCTACAATACCCACCATTCATTGTGAATGCAGCAGTTTTAGATCTCGGATCTAGGGCTGCTTTTAAAAAAAATCGCAAATGTTAATACTTTCAAATCAAGTTTGTCGTCAGTTGAAATGAAGAGAGATTAAGGTAAGTCTTCAGTGAGTCAGTCTGTTGATCCCCTCATTAATCAGCTGAAGAGTGTCGGCCACCTAAGGTCGCGTTCCAACCAACTTTGGCTCTGTGTGAAAAAAACAAACAAGTCTCATTTATTTAAACCAGGCGGCAACCTCCGGTTCTGAAAAGTGAAGCAAACGCGGAAGTGCCTTAAACTTGCATTCTTTCTACTGACCAGCAGGGGGCGACACATCTGGCTGCAAAAATAAGTCAGATTGTATAGAAGTCTATAGAAAATGACTCTACTTCTCTCTTGATTTATTCCCTCAGTAAACATGAGTTTATGTCTCAATCTCTAGTTTCAAGTCTTCTTCAATACAGCATGATGTTCATTTAGTTAATTATGGTCCACTTAATAATTATAATGATACATTTCATTTGTATAGTGCTTTCAGAGGTACTCACAGGCACTTTACATGGTAAAAACGGAAACAATGAAAGCAATTACAATATAAACAAGAGAGATGACTGTGATAACTTTCCAGAGTTGTAAAATCTGTGAGTATCTGAGGTCTGTGAGTTATAAACCATTCTGCAGTGTTTTTTGTCTGTTAAGCATTTAAACACATCAATCTAGCACGACCACCAAAGTTTGAATGCAGGGTTGTTTTCAGTCTGAACGCCAGCGTAGTGTCCTCAGTAATTGCTGTAACCATTAGCTTTCTTCCTCTTGTTGTTTTCTTTTTCCTTTTAGTGGTCATCTTCCGTCTGCGGGCCGCTTTGTAACACGCCGCAGACGCGCTGCTCTCACCAAACTCGCTAAATCGCCGTTCAACACGCTCAACTCTTCAGATGACTTCACGGCCAGGGCCTTTGGTTCCAGGAGAATAGTTCAGCCCGCCAGGAGGAAGGCCCTCGCGGCGCTTCTGGTGTCGAGTGCGGAGAACTCGCTGAACGCCGCGGGGGCCACCGGCTTCGCCACCGGCTTCGCCACCAACCCCTTCCGAGAGATTTCCCTCAACGAGTCGACGGATCACAGCCTCGGACCCTGCCCCAGGAAGCCCATCTTTTGCTCCACCCCCTCGGCGGGCTCCTTCGGGAAACGGCCACGCCGTAAACCCCTGTCCAACAGCGACCAATCCTCCAGCCCTCCGTCCATGTCCGTGAGTTGCATCAGTGTCCTGAGCACATTCCAAGAGGACGTGGGTTCGCCGCCGGGGCAGCCCGGCTCCCCGCCGCTTTCTGCACCACCCATCGGGTGGCTCCCTTCTGAGGAGAAGCGAGAGCCAGAACCGCATCGCCACGAAGCAACCTCCGGTGATTTGTTCACGGAGCCCAAGAGCTCCAACAAGAGACGTCACTGTGGCGAGGAACACGCAAGAACCAGGAATGTCGGGGGGTCGCCAAGTCTGAATCTGCTCTCGACAGACGACAGTGAAAGCAGCAGTTGTTTTGTGTCGGCAGCCGGAGGGCTGGAGTGGCTCAGAGAGGCTCTGAAGGAGAGGTGTCTGGCCGAGCGCTGCACCGTGCAGCTGGAACGAGTGGACAGGCTCGCCGTGTCGCAGCTGTGCGACCAAACCACCTACTCCTCCTGTTTGGGACTTTCGAGCCCGGCCGACAGCCATCTGCCCGCGGGCGGCTGTCAAACCTTTGACGTCCCGCAGTCTTCAGAACCATCGTTTTGTCTCCATTCATCTGTGAGCAGCATGAAAGGCCGCGATCGTTTAAGCTCAGTAAATAGTTTAGAGTCCTCCGAACACGCGGCTTCGGTGACTGGCGGTCAAAGCGCGAACACCTCGCCATCAGCCGAAGACTCTCGCTCGCAGGGATCCGTGGAGCAGTCGGCATCCGTACTCTATGTTGACTCGACCCACCACAACGACTGCAGCGTTGAGTTGATCATGAGCGCACATTTGCCAGCCGACGAGCCGATCAGCAACGGCTCCACCCGAACACCGTCTGCTGGGGCAGTTCAGGGCGAACGTCTTTCTGAGAAATGCACAGTTCAGCTCCACAAAATGTCTTCGTCCCACGCGAACATGTCTGAAAATGAGCATACTCATGACACGGAGGACCCAGGAGACGTCATGCTTTCAGGAGAAATCACAGAAATCACGTTGTCGAACCACGGCGGTCTGGTGGCGCAGACGCGCTCTGATCGCCCAGAAACGGCGCTCGCGACGACGCTGAAGGAAAAATGTCGATCTGCTAGAGTCCTTGTCGAGGTGAGGAGAGTAACTCCGTCACAGCTGAGGGAAATTCTGCAGCTCAAAGACGCCACACTCGCGTCCCCCACAGACGCGCCGGGCTCGGACCGGGCATCGCAGGACCACCGGTCTGAGAGGGAGGCCAATCTGTCTGAGAGGGATGCCAATCGGTCTGAGAGGGATGCCAATCGGTCTGAGAGGGATGCCAATCGGGGAAACGAAGGAACCTCCGGCGATGCGGAGAAGAGACTCTCGTCCAGCTCCGGAGGCGAGGTCGCCGCCAAGAGCTCCCGCAACGTTCCCCGCAAAGGGGAAAGAAAGGCGCTTGCGGCCGCTAAAGAGAAGAAGCCGAGGAGGAGCACGTCGGCGGACCGGCCCGGGACGACCAGGAAGGCGTGTGTGAGCGGCCCGAGCGTGAGCCGCTGGAAGAACCACGCCGGCGCACACGCGTTCAGGAGCAAGGCGGCGGACTGCAGCATCAACGACCTCATCTCCACGCAACACACACGGCCACGGGTGAGAGGAACAATGCACTCAAACACACGTTGAGATATACATTAATTGGCCGTTTTGATTATTGGCAAAAGAAAGTAAATGGAACTTAAAAAGGGCGTATAACAATGTGGTTGTCGAGGAAAACTTCAGTCAGGTTTCTTCCTGTGGCTTTCTGCGTGTTTCATGGTGAAAGAACACGCTTAAACTGATTTATCAGATATGTGTTTCCTTCGATAACATCAGTGTCTGTCCATTCTGTTTGTCAAAAATACAGTTTTGACCAAAGGATTAATTGTATGTCCCTGTAAACAGTCTGGGAAGTAGAATAATAATTCATTGGGAATATCAGTGTTGTTTTTTTTACACGTGTGTATTGAATGCGGTGTTGGATTCAAGACTGTTTCAAATGGTATTTTATTTACCTTTTACAGTTACTGTGAGGAACTTTTAACTGGTCATGAAACAGTCTCAATTTACTACTAATCCTCTATATGACCTACATAAACGAGACCATCAGAGAGAAGATGGTCTATTTCTATCTAGTTATTTTTTATGCTCGTCATCGGAGCCACCGGATCGGATTCTGGTGAAATGTGATGAAATCGTGCCGGTTCACCAGAACCTCCTTCAGCTGAGACTCCAGCGGGGCCTCCAGCAGAGACCAGCTATTGACAGATCCGGCTGTAGGAGGAGAGCTCAGCGCCCGGCAGCAACCACGTCTCCTCCTCCTCCTCCTCCTCCTCCTCCTCCTCCTCCTCCTCCTCCTCCTCCTCCTCCTCCTCCTGCAGGAGCAGAGCTTCTCCTCGCTGCTAATCCAGTCCCTGCTGGGAGCAGACACCACGCTGCTGGAGGCCCAGGCCGTATTACTGGGTCCGCTGGCGAGAAGGGGGAGTGGAGGAGAACCAGGACCAGGACCAGGACGGAGCGGGGCAGGCTGTCAGACCCCTTGCTTCTCTAAAATGAGGTTTTCTAAAGGGAGTCTGGAGCTCAGAAACACTCCCACTTCTGCCCACAGGGACCGCCAAAATCAACACAAAATGTAGTAACTTAATTAATTGCTTGGGTGGTGGTGGGGGTGGTGGGGGTGTAAAGAGCTGACGGGTGGAGCTGTGGCGGCGTTGACACTGTGATATCCCTCCCGTGTGTAGGAGTGGCTGGGCAGCGCCGTGGGTTTCTCCACCCCGCTGAAAGCCAGTCGCCTCAACCTCTCGTCTCTGCTGGCTGACCTGACGCCCAACACACACACCTGGAGCCGACTCAAGGCCGCCCTCTCTGTTCATCGCAAGAACACGGGTAACACACACACACACACACACACACACGCCAAATGTTTCAAGCCGCCGGTTCAATGACTGTCCTTTGTTTTTAAAAAAACATTATTATCCCTCATTCCTTCTCGTTAGTGCTGCTCACTCCGAGCAGTTCACGTCCGGCGGCGCCACGCTCGTCTCGACGAGCGGACTTGGTCGACGTCAGCCAGGACCTCTTTGCCACACCCATCAGAACGCCGCTCCCCAAGCGCCTGCAGTCAGAGCTGCTGAGCAGCGATTCCCCGGTATGACAAACACACACACACACACACACACACACACACACGAACACACGAGAAAGAGCCACAAGTTCAAGTGCGTGCTGGACTGTTTGAATGGGTTGTTACGCTCGATGGGAACGCCTGTCGTCTCCTCCCTCGTGTCTCTCTGCTACAGGTCGCTTGTGAGGACGCGGAGCTGTCGGACGCAGAGAAGGTGTGTGCCGAGTGCAACCAGCCACGCCCTCTTCCGTGGGAGGAGTGTGTGCTCCCTCAGCGCATGAAACAGTGTGTGAAGATAGGGGAGGGGACGTTCGGCGAGGTCTTCTCCACCACCAACGCTTCAGGAGACACTGTAGCACTCAAAGTGTGTATTTGTGTATGTGTTTGTGTGTTGGGGGGGGGGGGGACCCAGCGAGTGTACCTTGAGTTTAGCATATATTTATCACGTGTTTGGGTTTCCAAAGAGTAATAAAAAAAAAAGAATATAAAATATTTGCTATAGATGTTCAATGGAAATACATAAATATATTGTCTTGACAGGTCATTCCAGTAGAGGGCAGCGAGAAGGTGAACGGAGAGGACCAGAAGACCTTCGGAGAGATTCTCCATGAGATAATTATCTCAAAGTAAGTAGTACGTGGAGTAATGTAGGGCGGAGGGCGGAGGGCGGAGTCACATGGTCTGGATGTTTCAGTTAAGTGAAACCTGATGATGGAACAAGAGCAGTTCAGCCAAACAGCATTGTGTGTTTGGTTTGTCTTCCTGCCAGGGAGCTGAGCAGCCTGAAGGAGAAGCAGCGGAACAAGACTCACGGATTTATCGGACTCAACGGGTGAGCGGCTCCCTCTGGTTTCCTCCTTTAGCGTCCGCTAGCGCCTCGGCGGGTTTGTTGATGTGACTCGTGTTCCCTCACAGCCTCCACTGCGTTCGGGGCCGCTACCCTCCGGATTTCCTCAACGCTTGGGACACCTTCGACCAGCAGAAAGGCTCCGAGAATGACCGGCCAGGTGAGTGAGAGGGAAGCCTCGCTGGTCCCGTGTCTCTCAGGTTGCAGCGGCTGATGGAACTCAAAGAGGCTTTTCTTTGTTTCACATTAACTATTAAACCAGGCGGCAACCTCCGGGTCTGGAAAAACCTCTTTCCTTTTCTCTCCTCTCCCCCCCTTCCCTCCTTCCTCAGATTTCTTCGAGACGGACCAGTTATTCATAATCCTGGAGTTTGAGTTCGGAGGCGTCGACCTCGAGAACAGCAATGGAACGGTAAGCACTCCGCATCACTTGAAGCTCTTTGCCAGTTTCCCGACTGTCGTCAGAGACTCGAGCGCTCTTTCATCGAACAGCAGCGCGACTCTCCTCGTCACACTCGATGGAGCGCATTACATTTGTACGCTGGCTGTAAAAATGTGCTCGAACATTATTAAAGAGACTGCATTACAAGTTTAGAGTTAAATATGTATGCCGAAGGACCCGCTGAAAGATCTCAAAGAACTGCTTAACTTCTGCATGCAGCATATGATTTGAAAAGCTGTGTTCTATCTAACCGTTAGCCTCTTTGTTTCTTTGTGGCGTGAGAGTCCAAACGGGTCTTTAATTCAAGTCTCTATTGTGTCGTCAAGCTGACGTCTTTGGTGGTGGCCAAGAGCATCCTTCATCAGGTCACTGCTGCCTTGGCTGTTGCTGAGCAGGAGCTACACTTTGAACACAGGTAGAGTGTACACACACACACACACACACACACACACACACACACACACACACACACAGACAGACACACATAAGTTATAGCACACCTGATTGTCTGCGTGCATCAGGCCTCGGGCAGGACGAGACGCCATAAACGTCCAGGCCATAAGTCCAAAATGATCCAGTCAATCTGCTGTCATAAAACCCTTAAAGGAACAGCTGATGTGAGGAGCTGGAACCACATTATTATTATTATTTCGCTTAGAAAGTGATGAAAACGATGAAACTTGTTTGTTTTACAATGTTTGCTGACTAAATGACGGTGCCATAAAGGCAAAGCTAATAATGACCAGACCTTAAATTCCAGTTATTAATGGATTCACAAAGCCATCAAATCAAAGTGATTCGTGAGATCGTGTCGCCACAACTTTTGTGTTACGAGTTGATTGAATGACTTGTGTAGACTAGAACGTGGCTCACAATGCGCCAACCAAACATCCAATGACGAGCCCACTGTTGCCTGCAGGGACCTCCACTGGGGCAACGTGCTGGTCAAGACCACCAAGCAGAAGACGGGGGGCTTCCTCCTGAACGGAGCGGCCCACTCCCTGGAGACCAAAGGGGTGCTGGTCCGCATCATCGACTACTCGCTCTCCAGACTGGAGATCGGTGGGACACCTTTCACCTCGCTCTTCGTCAGACTTTGTGCACAGTGTATTTCGCCCCGTTATGATCCTGAGGAGTAGTAATAATAGTAATATAACATGTTTGGCTCCCTCCA
>JACSYO010001146.1:15000-35000 GCA_016806645.1 Ophiodon elongatus | reverse complement strand
TGTGCTTGTGTGGGAGGGAGGAGGTGCAGTAGTGGGGGGAGGTCTGCGGTTGGGAGGTGGACTGGTGGGGCAGGGTTGAGGAGGAGCGCTGATGGACGGAGGAGGAGGAGGAGGAGGACGATGAGGATGAGGGGGGTACGAAGATGTTCCTGTCGTAGGTGCCGGTGCTGGGGATGCTGGGGATGCTGGTGACGCGAGGAGGAGACTCCACACGCTTCCTCTGTTGGGAGGACACAATCACACACGGTCGATTCTACGGGAATCTAATCAAAAGATAAGACTGATGATATTCTATATTCTCCTTATTGCCAATAAACACCGTGAATAAACCAAAACAAGGTATCAATTCTTCACGATGAACCTGGGCACTGTAGTTTATTTTGATTCAATCCCACATACACTTTCCTGTTCCATGAATATTCACTAGAGAACAAAATGTGTGTTAATCCGCGGCTGAAAATAGTCCCCAACAAATGCACAGTTTACATTGACATTTGTTTTCGGAAATTACTTTCTTTTATTAAATTTGTTTTGATTAAACTATATAATTGTTAGCTGTATTTAAAGATTGATGTTAAAGTTATTGTGAGGAACTTTGAACTGGTTATGAAACAGTCTCAATTTAATCCTGATCCTCTATATGACCTCCATCAGTAAACGAGACCATCAGAGAGAAGATATTGAATTGAAATTAGAGGTTTTCTAAAGGGAATCTGGCCCTCGGGCACGCTACCGCTTTCGTCCACAGGGGCCGCCAAAAGCGAAACAAAATGAAAAGTTCCTCGCGGTAACTTTAAATATAGAATATCACCAACACTATCCTTTAATGAAATGGATGCCTGGTTCATCACGTTCATCCAAACACAGTGTAGTTGTTCTAAAACTTACTCTGTGGATGTAATTAGTGAGAGATGCACTGGGAAGTCTGACTATGAAATTATACTTTTCTTTTTCCACCCAAGCTGAGCACAGCAGCCGCTAGCTGTCAGAAATAAAATAGCAGGCTGTTTCACAACCATCTTTCAAGTCAGCGGAAGGTGTGTTTGAAATAAAAAAAAAAAAGGTTTTGGGCCGGAGTGTAATTTCAAATACAGTCAGTAAACCTACGTATGCTCAGATTTTGCCGGCCCAGATGGGATAATGAGCACAATGGATGAAGGCAAGTTAATGCACAGTAGAGCCTGCACTTAGTTGTAGCTTAAAATTATGATATATGCAGCTGAGATGCGTTTTGTTATTGCCATTAGAATAAATAAATAAATATTATTTTATTTTAATATATATATATATATATATATATATATATATATATCTTTTTTCTTTTTTTTTGGTATTTTATTTTTTACTTTTTTTTTTACTTAAAACTTCAACTATTAAATAATTTAACTTGGTTTTATACCAAAATCTCATTCTCAAAATAAAATCATTCAAAGCTGTATCGTAACTGGCGTAAGTTATTAGCTTATTATTTCTTCTTATTAATTGTCATCAAAATCAGCGAGGGCGTGTCTTTCTGACCGACTGCAGATCTGTTGGAGCAGGAAGTGTGTCAGTGGGATGTTGGCTCCGGCCCAGCGAGCACTTCTGGCTGGAAGGAAGCTCCTTTTGATGAATACATTATGAACACATGCACTCACCCTCATCGTTGGCGTGACGCTCCCGGGACGGGACTTGCTGTCACGGGGCCTGAGGGTGCTGTTGTCCCCGGCAACGGGAGGGTGGAGCTGCAGCTGATGTCTCTCTTCCTGGAGGGAAGGAGGACGAGGAAGGACTTTCATTGGCCTCGTTCACAGTTGGTGTTGTTGTTGTTGTATTGGAGTTGTGTCTGGAGGCTGCACTTGTTTCCTACTCTGCCTCATGCCACACAGATGGCAGACGCAGGACTCTGGCAGAGGACACTTCGAAAAATGGTCTCCGCTGATGATTAATGAAGACGCTGTTCTACTTTGATTTGGTCCGAGTGAGTGGTCCAAGTTTTTCATTCACTCTTTGCTGTTATTTGGCTGCAAGAATTTCTCAAATTATACCCATCAGGTCACGCCGCGCCATTTTTCCTAATTTGAAATGTACATAACCAGTTTAGCAGGGCGCAGTGTTTCATTTGATCTCAACTCAAGGTCCACCTCATCGCCAGTTCTGGAGCTTTTGACTGCATCACACGGTTCTGGATTAACTCCAACCCAGATTTCTTTTGGGCCTTTTGCCATCACTGGATAGTAACAGTTAAGAGAAAGAGAGAAAGAAGGGGTTCAACTAAAAAAATCCCTGAATCAAACCGGGTCACCAGGTCCCCCATGCTCCACATTCATGGGAATCCTAGAAGTGCTCGGATCAATGGAAACTGAGCAAACTGAATCTGCTAATAAGGGCTGATGTGATCAAAAGCTGCGCAACAAACGAGTTAGTGGACCTTGAGTTGAAGTCAAATGAAGATATTGCTGAAAAAACTGGTAACACAACCTTCCAAAGTCAGAATGAACTATGGGACTCTTCAGAGTCAATTAGCGAGAAAGCTTTGAACAAAATAGGTTCAAAGCTGTCACCAAATCATGAAAACTGTGAATGGTGGTACAGTTAAAGGCAGGGTAGGTAATCTTCTTAAAAAATTAGTTTAGATATTTTTTGTCAAAATTCTATTTACATCCGGACAGCAATCAATGAATCAAATGCAAAAAAAATCCAGTGTCAGTGGCTGTCGTAGGACTGCAATAAGCCTGTCCAATCATTTAATTCGACAACAATGCCGAATGAAATGATTCGGAAAGCTGCTAGCTTCCCACAAGCTGCTAGCTTCCCACAAGCTGCTAGCTTCCCACAAGCTGCTAGCTTCCCACAAGCTGATAGCTTCCACAAGCTGATAGCTTCCACAAGCTGATAGCTTGTACACAACCAACATGGCTACCGTTAGTAGCCATGTTGGTTGTTTACATTCATTATGATAATTTTGGGGGAGTGGCTTTGTCGGGAGTTCCAACCTGGCAACTTTCTTGCTACATTTAGCAGTTGTTGGAGCTAGCGCTGTTAGCTACTTTTATCGGAAAAGAGTCTGCAACACTGGGCAAAGTTTTTCATTTTCATTTTTTAAATTTAGCGTGCTCTTCTGCATTTCTCAAGACTACCAACCCTAGGGCTACTGTACTGTTGCGACTGTTATACTATATTATTCTATATACTGTATATATATATTTTTTACCGTCAACAAATACAATAAAAGATAGCACTCCTATTTCTGAATATTTGACCCTTAAAAAACAGGTCACAGATGTGTTGTTTAATAAAGAATTGTAAAAACCGCTGGACGCTATCGTTGTTAGCGAGCCGAGCGTTAGCTGAGAAGACTTTCAGCCACAGACCCGCTGCTCTAGTGAGTGACAGCAGGGCCCGTACGTGAACTACAGCGCCCGTTGTTCCCTGTGATCTAGGAACATGTCACCCGGTGCAATAATAATAGCAACAAAAATATCAATTTTTTTAAATGATATCAGACAACGCTCAGGGATTTGATGACAGTAAGAATAAGATCAAATATCACCAGACTAATCCTTTATCAGTTCCACAGGTGATTATTGGAGTCTGTAGCGTGTGTGTGTGCGCGTGTGTGTGTGTGTGTGTGTGTGTGTGTGTGTGTGTGTGTGTGTGTGTGTGCGTGCTCCCACCACTAATCGCTTAATAAGCTGGTCTCTCTCGGTCAGCCTCTCCTGGAGTCTCCCCAGCTGCAGGTCATCACATCGGGGCTCCCTCCTCCTGCACCGCTCCTCCCGCTCGCGCAGTCTGCAGTTAAATCATATACGCAAACACACACACACTTTTCTCACATACCCGCCCTTCATTTACAAACTCTCTGGATTCCACTCCCACCCCCACCCCCACCCCCACCCCCCGCGCGTCTCGCCCTCTACTCACTCGTTCTCCAGGGCCACGATGCGAGCCTGCAGGTGCGTCTGGGCGCTGCTGTACTCGGACACCAAGCTCTGCATCTCCTTCTTGTGCTTCCGCCTGATCTCCTCCACCTCCTCCCTCCTCTTGTCCTCCTCGCGCTCCTTCTTCTTCTCCTCGTCCACCTCCTCCTCTTTCCCGTCCTCCTCTCTCCTCTCCTCCCAGTGTTTCTGCGACTCCTCCAGTTTCTCCATCTCCACCCTCAGCTTCTCCACCTCCTCCTTCAGACGCTGGGCCTCCTCCTCCAGCTGGGCGTCCCTCTTCTTGCGCAAATCCACGACTTCCTCTTCTTTTTTCTCCTCGGCTTCGGGGTTCTCCTGCACCGACCTGATAAGAGACGGTAGACACAGGGGAAGGATGGAAATAATGGAGGTGGCCCGTATAGTACAATACAACAATTATGATAAAAAGGGATCTTGAAAAGGGTTAATTTGTGCCACTTTATTTTACTGTACTACAGTATATATATATATAGACTTTCTCTGTGCTATGTACTAGTTTTCATATGGACCAGTATATAACAAAGCTCAACTATAGACACAAAAGAAGTGCAAACATGCATTTCATTGTCACTTATACATTTTAACCTAGAGATTATGTACATCCTTTCAGTCACATTTTAGAAGACGAGAAACACAATTTCTTTAGTAGGAGAGGATCTTAAATCTTTTGTCAATACTTCAGAAAGTCGTTAGCAGGGACTGCTGGATTTAAATCAAATGTAGCCAAATGACACGGGATATGGATATGGGATAGTTCTACATTTTAGTAAGATTTGTTACACAACACGATGGATTCCAGCATCCCCACTGTACGCTAAATATGAGACACACTACCCTACTAGAACATGTTTTTGAAAACTCTTTGTTGGTTTGTTATGCACTCATGGCAAAAGACAGAATACACCCAACATCGGAAAAGGTGCGATCACCACCCACGGCCGCCCACCTTGCCAGACCTGCCGGACCAAACGCCACCAAACTGCAGCAGGCGGGAGCCGAGACGGAAGCTAAGCTAACCCAGCTACGACCTGAGGCTACTCCACTACCCATCCTGCTCCTGGCAGTCTGGTGTTCGGGCGCATGGAAAATAAGATGGATGAAAAAAGACTTTGGGTGAGCCCAGCGACGGGAGGTCTCCACAGAGACCTGGATCACGCTGCCCTTGGCGGGCAGACCGGTGGGACGGGAGGAGGTGGAGTTGTGCGCTCACACCATGATGCTTCGTGCTCAAACATATTGAAAGTTGATGGACAATGTTTTTAATGTGAAGATGTCGGCCATATTATCTGCACAGAGAATTGATGCGAATTCAAAAAATGCACGAAAGGAATGTACCACTGTTTCTGTTTTTGTTTGTCAAGTTTTTTTTGTGTGTAGCAAATGGATACCTGTGTTGCATAATGTCATTATGCAACACACTTTATTGACAATAACGGATCCTAGAATCCTTGAATACAGGTGTATTCAGCCTCTGTTTGAAAAGCAGTTCCACGGACTTGCGTTGCTAGGCAACGGCCTGGATCCATGTTTGCTTCCCGTCAGCTGATGTTGTTCAAATGCACGGCAACGGGAAAAGAACTGGGACACATTTAGAATGCTTACGTTAAGAACTGTGAGATGGGCTCTATATAGTGTGTCTGAATACAGGCTGTGTGTTTCTCCTTGAATATCCATGTTTTGATACTTTATAAAGATCTGCCCTATAACCTAATGAAAAGACATGAATGTGTCACTACAATATGGGACCTTGAAAAGTGTGAATGACATCAGCTGACAGGAAGTAAACATTGAACCCAAGCTGTTGCCTGGCAACACTATTCCGTTTCGAAATGTGCTAAAATGCTAGCCTGACGTCAGACGGAATTGTTACCCGTTGCACTTCCGGTGGAACAAGGTATTTTCAGACAGCATGATTTGGAACATTGAAGCATGTAAATATGTTCTAGTAGAAACCCAAAATATAAGTATGAACCTGAAAGTGAGCTTAATGTCCCCTTTAACTTATCAAAAAGACTGCAAGCTGGCGGAAACAGCTCGCCTATTCATGCTAGCTAGGTTATGCTAAAAAATACAGCTACAAGCACCTGTAAAGCTCCCTAATGAACACGTTATACTGTACAGGGCCCGGCTAAATGTGTATTCATGAGCTTTGGAGGTGTTAGCAGGTGTATTTTGTGACGTTTGGACGGAGCCAGCCCCTTGTTTCCAGCCTTTGTGCTACGCTAAGCTAACTGGATGCTGGCTACCGTTTCATATTAACCATACAGACAGAGGAGCACTGATCTGCTCGTCATACTATTCCTTTAAGCGATTGCAACGGTTATTGATGTATGGATTTGTAAGCCGACAGAGAATTAATTGGCAACTACTTTGATGATTGATCATTTCCCGCTTGTGAGGATATGATGCTTTTTCTTTGTCGTCCATGACAGCACACGGGATACCTTTGGTTTTGAATGAAACGACCAATCATCCCCTTGTACATCCCCATGGGTCTTAGGAAGACTGGTGATGACCGTTCACCATCGACGGGTGAACCAACAACGCAAACAACCGTTGGCCGCTGCCGTCCCATAAGTCGTATCATTAACGTGGAAACAACTTCCCCTCACCTCTCCTTCAATTGCTTCTTCAGGGCAGCGTTTTCTCTCTGCAGCTCCAGCATGGCACAGCGGCTCTCATCCAGCTGTCGCTCAAACACCTGATACTGGTTCTGCTGCTTTAGATCCTTCACACACACACACACACACACACACACACACACACACACACACACACGGTGTAAATATCTGCCTTCATTCTAAGATTCACGTGAACAACAAAGACATCAGTTGTGAAATGGCTGTGATTTGCTTGTGTGCTCACATTTACGAGTGTGTGTGTGTGTGTATGTGTGTGTGTGTGTGTGTGTGTGTGTGTCACCTGTTGCAGGGCCATCATCTGTGTGTGTGCTTGCAGTTGAGCCTGCAGGTCTTCTATCTGCTGCATGTGTCTCTGGGTCATCTGCCGGCTCCACTCCGTGTGCTGCTGGGTCAACTCCGCACGCTGCTTATCTGATATCACACACACACACACGCACACGCACACATGCACACATGCACACGCACACACACACACACACACACACACGGGAAAAAACAAAATCAATTTGGCCCGCTGCTACAGGTACCCATCCGCTGTTGCCATGGTGAAGTGTATCCATGGCGATAGCAGCTCCACTGTTGAATTCATAATCTCAATGTGTGTATCGCTCCGTGTGTGTGTGTGTGTGTGTTATACAGAATGCGTTACTGTCTGCCCGCTGACGCTCGTGTGTGTGTGTGAGTTTACGCGGTGCACATGTGCGATACCTAGCTCCAGGTGGTGCATCGTCTGCAGCCGGTTCCTCTCAGACAGCACGTCTTCCTTCGCCTGCCTCTCCAGCGCCTGCAGAGCCTTGGCGTGACTGTGCCTCTCCTCTCCTAAAGACTGGGTCTTGGGCTCCTCACAAACACACACACACACACACACACACACAGTAGCACTTAGCCGATAGCTGATAGGATCAATTGACGGCGCCTCTTCGCGGCGGAGTTCATCATTAAAGCCACTCAATTATTCATCACAGAGACAGGGTGGGAGGGGGGGGGTTAGGGGGTGAGTATGAAAGATTGCAGTGTACCTGCAGCAGGTCCTTCAGCTTCTTGTTGATCTCCTTGGTGTCCTGGACCTCTTTCCTCAGTCTGTCAATTTCAGGGTTGCCATGGCAATCGTCTCCGGGGCCCTCCTTGGCTTTCTCCGCCTGGCGAGAGAGAATGGTACGCGCTCAGTAATCCTGAGTTGATGAGTTTGCGATCGGGCGCGGAGTGAAGTGTGAGACGTGGCTTTTGTTTGAGAATATAAATAAATAAATAATACAAATGCAGACTTCATTGTGCGCTCAAAAACAGGCTCGTGGAGCTGATTAAAAGAGCACTCCAGTGATTTAGTACAGCAACTGCCATTAAGTTGGTCAACTGAGACATCCAGCCCTCTTTTCAGATTCTAGTGTGAGTCAAGCTTCGAAACACTGGGTCCCACATGAGGCCCCTGAAAGGTGGAGTAAAACCCCTCCACATCTCGGGCCCTCTGTTAAAGCGTAGCCACACCCAGGTGACATCATGACTAGTGAACTCATCCAGGGCTCCGGACCTAGTTTTGTTACTTCTTCCAGCAGTACTTCTTCTGCTGTGAAGAAGTACTTTTTCCTGAGGTAAAAGCACAGTGTGTAAGTATCCAATCGAGAAAATGTACTTGAAGTATAAAAGTACTCATTGAGCAGACAAATGGGATCTTTAGTTGTTACTTTACTATATATTAGAGTATTAGATTAATATTGTTGATGCAGTAACATACGTAAGGTGCGTTTTTAATGTTGTAGCCGGCTGCGAAAGAGACGATTTTATTCTTTTTAATATTGTTGTTTTATAAAAGTAAAATGTCCAATATTTCCTTCTGAAATGTGGTGGAGTAGAAAGTAGCATCAACATTTACTTGAGTAAATGCACTTAGGTTCTTTCCATTGCTGATTAATAAATAATATGCTGTAAGAACAAAAGTGGAAACGTTAGTCTGGAGACCAGTTCTCTTCATGTGTGTGTGTTTTTCAGATATTACCCGAATGACGTGATGTCGTTTTAAAGAGTGAAGATTCATCTCCCATTCTCAACATGTCCTTTTGAAAAATCATCGCCAGGAGACAAATCAGTGACCATTTATGAGAATCTATGAATTGCTTTTTCTATTTGTTTTTTGTGTTCCAGCTTCCTAAATGTGAGGCTTCGCTCCGTCACACATGACAGTAAAGTGAACGTTGGACTGCTGGTGGATCGAGACCAGCATTTCAAAGACATCCTATCGATCGGGAAAAATCAATCGACGCTGCAACAAAAGTATCTTCACCGAAGGAGCCTCGGGTCCACTGCCCACATCTCCACCTCTCTTTCCACATGTATTCAGGAAGAAAGAAAAGTCTGGTTTTCAGGCCCGTGAAGGAGGAACCGAGCGGGGGCGTCCCAGACCCACCTGCTGGGCCTGCAGCTCGCCCAGGTGACCCTGCAGCTCGCCCAGCTGACCCTGCAGCTCCGAGACGTGGGTCTGCAGCTCCTGCTCCTTGTTCTGCCACCTCTGCTCGCTCTCGGCGACGGCGGCGTTCATCTCGATCCTGAACTCCGCTCGGAGGCGATCCTCGCACTCCGCCCTGGAGGCAGAGGAAGGGTGGAGTTAGCGCTGCACGCTTCTCGCTCAGGTCAACAATCATCTCCAGTTTTGGGTTTCGTAGACGTGGTCGGAACCTGATTGGTTCTCACTTTTGATTTGATTTTTCTACCTAGTTTCCACCAAAGCAGGTCGGTCATGCTGAGGGGTATTATTGTAAGGAGAACGCATTATTGTTGTCTATTTTAGAGTCATTTAAAGTTACCACAAGGAGTCCTTTTAGAGGAGTCCCTTTTAGAAAACCTCTCATTTTTATAGAAGCATGGGTCTGACAGCCTGCCGCGCGTGGTCCTGGTTCAGGTTCTCCTGTGACCCCCTTCTCCCCAGCGGGCCCAGCAATACGGCCTGGGTCTCCAGCAGCGTGGTGTCGCTGTTGGTGCCCAGCCGGGACCGGCTGGAGGCCCCGTCGGAGTCTGAGCTGAAGGAGGTTCTGGTGAACCTGCATGATGTCATCCGGTTTCACCAGAATCCGACCCAGTGGCTCCGATGAGGAGCTTTAAGAATAACTCTATAGAAACAGACCATCTTCTCTCTGATGGTCCGGTTACTGATGGAGGTCTAGAGAGGATCAGGACTAAAGTGAGACTGCTTCACCACCAGTTAAAAGTTCCGCACAGTAACTTTAAATAATAAGTAATGGCTGTTCTCAACGTGTGCATACAGTAATGAAGGAGATATGTAGAGTCCCTTCATGAGTTAGGACAGGACTAATTGTTTTTTTTCTGAAAACCATTATGGCTAATGTTTATTTGGATCGTGATATTGATTCCGCCTTTATGCACTGACACTGTTTTGTATCACGGCGTGTCGTTTTTATTGTTCTGGTAAAAACACATCAGCCGTCGACGAAGCTCATTGGAGTGAAACGGAAGCGGGCGTGTTCCTCGGGCTACCTGATCCGGTCCTCGGTGTGCCGCTGGCTCTGGTCCAGGAGGCTCCGCTCCGTGCTCAGCCGGCTCTGCTCCAGGACCTTCTCCTCCAGCCGGTGCTTGTCAGCCCTCAGGGCCGCCGTCTCCCTCTGCTGCCTCTCGCGCTGCCTCTCCGCCTCCTCCTGCGTCCGGGCCAGCCGAGTCCGGGCCTGACGGAGCTCCTCCTCCAGACGGGAGCACTGCGGCCCGCCGGAGGCCGCGGCCCCGTCGGGGGCCCCCTGCTCCTTCTGGTCCTGCTGTCGGACGGCGGACTGCAGCCTACAGATCTGAGAGTGCGAGAGCGTTTTCACTTCACACATATTACCAACTGGTATTGAGAATCATTTTATCAGATGCATCTGATTTAGAGGAACCTCATTGGTGGCATCGTTCAGCTTCGTCCTCAGCTCCTCCCTTTCCCTCTCCACCTCGCTGCGTAGCTCCTCGCCGCTCCTCCTCTCCTCATCCAAACGCACACACACCTGCCAAGAAAACTCCTGCTCATCAATGCCATTATGACATGAACCTCACCATCATCTCCTTATTGCTAAGCCAAATTGATAATTACAATGGAGAGCACATTATAAGACGGCTTAAAGAGCCGGCAGTTATCCCATTAAATCCCATTACATTTTCTACTTTTAGTAGTTGCTCTTTAAAGGGGCAGTTCACCCCAAAATCATAAATCCATATTTTTCCTCTTAGCTGTACTGCTATTTACCAATCTAGATTGTTTTTGTGTGAGTTGCCTAGTTTTGGAGATATCAACCTGAGAGGCGTCCGCTTTCTCTCCAATATAATGTAAAAATAAATAAATATGGCAATCGGCGTGCTCAAAGTGACAAGAAGAAAACACATTTGATAAACTCAACATCAATGTCTCTTTCCACAAATCATGACCCGGTTACTCAAAATAATCCACAGACTTTGTTGTGAGTGCTTTTTTAATGATCTTAAAGGGACAGTTCACGACCCCCACCCCAAAAAAAATGAAAACAACATATTTTTCCTCTTACCATGTTAGAAAGAATGTAGTTCCTACTGCTCACTACGATATCTCCAAAACTAGGCGACTCGCGCCAAAACAATCTAGATTGATAACTAACGCTACGGGTGAGAGGAAAAATATTTGATTTTGGGGTAAAAATGTCCCTTTAAGACCACTTTTCCCAAGTGGCGAGATGATAAAACAGGTGATCAGACTTTTTTTTTTTTTAACTACACAAATTGTTCTAATTTTTTTTATTTTGAAAATGTCTGATCTGTATTTTTTATTTTTTTTTAAATACTTTGTGGTTCACCTGTCCATAAGCTCATGAGCTGCTGACATGGGATCACCAGTAGGCATTCATTCTAAGGGGTCACAGGCCCATAATGACTCCTGACGAGGAACAGGCTGTGAAAAAGTAACCTAGTTATCGCGGTGGCTTGATATCTTGAATTTCATATAAACATGAACAACCTTTTATTAACCTTTGATTACGTGATCTCGTCTGGAGAATCCTGATTTCTGAGGCTGGTCCTTCTGATACAAGTGCACGTTATGGAAGAACTGTCCCCCCCCCCAAGACAGATACCAACCTCTTGGTTGGTCTTCCTCTCTGAGCTCAGAGCCTCCTGGACGCCGTGAAGCTCGGCGGCGTGCCTCCTCATCACCTCCTCTATCGCCTTCCGCACCTGCTCCTTCAGCCGCTTCCTGTCCTCCTCGGCCTTCTCCACCAGCCTCCTCTTCTCCGTCTCCAGCTTCTGCTGCACGTTGGCCCTCTCCGCCTCCACCTGCTCGATGCTCTTGTCCAGCTGCAGGCGAACGCGGACCCTCTCCACCTCCAGCTCCTTCCTCTGCCGGTCCACCTCCTCCTCCTTCTCCCTCCTCAGGCGCTCCTTGACCCCCTCCACCTCCTCCCTCTCCTCCTCCCTCTCCCGGCGCAGCCTGTTTCGGTCCTTCTCGAACTTCTCCTTCTCCTGCTCCCGCTCCCTCCGCACCTCCTCCCTCTCTTTGTCCATCTCCTTCTGCAGCTTCTCCCGCTCGTCGTCGGCGTGCTTCTGGATGCGCCGCAGCTCCTCGGTCTGGGCTCGCACCATCTCGGAGCGCAGGCTGGACAGGGCCTCGGCGTGCTGCGGGGGAAATGCGGAGGCTCGTTATTAGCACATGTGTGCGTGTCCCCGTGTGTGCGTGTCCCCGTGTGTGCGTGTCCCCGTGTCCGTGTCCCCGTGGCCGTGTCCCTGTGTGTGCGTGTCCCCGTGTGTGCGTGTCCCCGTGGGTGCGTGTCCCCGTGTGCGTGTCCCAGTGTGCGTGTCCCCGTGGCCGTGTCCCCATGTGTGCGTGTCCCCGTGTGCGTGTCCCCGTGTGCGTGTCCCCATGTGTGCGTTTCCCCGTGTGCGTGTCCCCGTGTGCGTGTCCCCGTGTGTGCATGTCCCCGTGTGCGTGTCCCCGTGGTCGTGTCCCCGTGGCCGTGTCCCCATGTGTGCGTGTCCCCGTGGGTGCGTGTCCCGTGTGCGTGTCCCCGTGTGTGCGTTTCCCCGTGTGCGTGTCCCGTGTCCCTGTGTGTGCGTGTCCTCGTGTGTGCGTGTCCCAGTGTGCGTGTCCCCGTGTGTGCGTTTCCCCGTGTGCGTGTCCCGTGTCCCTGTGTGTGCGTGTCCTCGTGTGTGCGTTTCCCAGTGTGCGTGTCCCTGTGTGTGCGTGTCCCCGTGTGCGTGTCCCTGTGTGTGCGTGTCCCCGTGTGCGTGTCCCTGTGTGTGTGTGTCCCCGTGTGCCCGTGTGTGCGTGTCCCCGTGTGTGTGTGCGTGTCCCCGTGTGCGTGTCCCTGTGTGTGCGTGTCCCCGTGTGCGTGTCCCTGTGTGTGCGTGTGCCCGTGTGGGTGTCCCTGTGTGTGCGTGTGCCCGTGTGGGTGTCCCTGTGTGGGCGTGTCCCCGTGTCCCTGTGTGTGCGTGTCCCCGTGTGCGTGTCCCTGTGTGTGCGTGTCCCTGTGTGTGCGTGTCCCCGTGTCCCCCGTGTGGGCGTGTCCCCGTGTGGGCGTGTCCCCGTGTGGGCGTGTCCCCCATGTGGGCGTGTCCCCATGTGGGCGTGTCCCCCGTGTGGGCGGCGGGCCTTACCTGCCGTATCTGCCGGGCGTGGTCGTTGTTTCTGCCGCTGCTCTGCAGCTCCAGCTCCCGGTTCCGGCTCTGCAGGCGGCTCGTCTGGCTCCTCAGCTCCTCCACTTCGGTGCAGACACACGCCTCACAGCCTCCACGGTTCAGCAGCTCCTCTGGTGCACACAGGGAACACGCACCAGGTAAACACCAACCCAATCAACCCAAGTGAACACACACACACACACACACACACACACACACACACACACACACACACACACACACACACTGATTGATCATGCATAATAGAAGCAGAGTGGAACCGATGCCGAATGAGGAAGCGCCCAAAACAAAAAGTCCCTGTCGTGCAATAATTGAGATCACTGGGCGTTTTTCTTCCTGCTGACCGGGTGTGATGACACTTTGATCAAACTGTTTGCCTTTGTGGAGGATGAATAACGTGCGTTTGTTGCATCCCTTGTATATATTACAAACTTAATTAACGCTGAGTCAGAGTGGCTGATGGGAATGGGCTGAGCTCAGCGGGTTTTCGCCGACGGCAGCTCTCTCACTCCCCGGCGGACGGGCGGGCGAGACGGCAGGTGAGACAGAGGGGAGGGGGAGGGGGGTCGGGGGGCACAGACTGAGCGGCTATACCTGCTCTGCTCTGCAGCTCGTCCTCCTGCAGCAGCAGCCTCTCCTTGGCGACGGCGAGCTCCTCCTCCGCCCGCCTGGCCACGCCCTCGGCCTCCGACACGCGCCTCCGGTCCAGCTCCAGCTCCTCCTCCAGGTCCTGGTGGGCACACGCACACCCCCACCATCACCACCACCACCGCCCCCGAGAGGCGAGAGGCGAGAGAGGGAGCGTTGTGGGGTTTGACAGAGAGCACGGGGGACAAGAAAGGAGAGGAAAAGGAAGACAGGTGAGGGAAGCAGCTTTTGACACAGATGAGGGGGAGAGGAGAGAAAGAAGTCAGGGAGGACAATAAGAGGGGTGTGGGGGGTAAAGATGGGGAGGGGGGGGGGGTGAAATGTGGTGAGTCAGGGAGCTCATCTCTCCCAGCTCCGGGCGGGTAATGGTCTGCTGTGTGAGGCCTCGCTGCCAGCCCTCGCCGGGCTCCTTGATGCTCGTGCCCGAGCTGGTAATGGCGGTGGTGCGGCGGATCTATCCGCTCAAACTGCTCATTAGCAGAGAGTTGGCAGCGGGGAGCAGCACTCAGGGAGGGCAGCCGGTGGTTAGACGAGCCAGATCCACCTCCCTCCCCGGCTCCACTCCCCTCTCTGCCTCCGACTCGCTCCCTTTATTCCCGTCAGCACCGTCATTAGCCGGGCGCATCCGAGGCAGGAAGCTGCCACGTTTCACTTTCTCTCTCACCTCCGTTTTCGCAGCCCTCTAGTTTTAGCGCGAATGGAAGAGATGTGTGTGTGTGTGTGTGTGTGTGTGTGTGTGTGTGTGTGTGTGTGTGTGTGTGTGTGTACCTGTATCCGCTCCTGCAGTTTGACCGTGCTCCTCTTGCCCTCCGCCAACCTCTCCAGGTGGCCCTCCGCCTCCGCCTCCGCCCGCTTCACCCTCTCTCGCAGGGCGCTGTGCATTCCTCTCTTCTCCTCCTCCTCCCGCTCCTCCCGCCTCCGCCGCTCCTCCCTCCACTCCGCCTCCATCCCCCTCCTCATGTCCTCCCGCTCCTCGTTGAGGTCGCTCACCCTCTGCTCCCAGCGCTCCCTCTCCTCCCTCGCCGCCCGGCCCCTCTCCTCCTCCGCCCGGTCGCCCTCCTCCCGCATCGCCTTCAGCTCCTCCGAGAGCGCTCGCACTTTCTCCGAGTCCTCCCGCTCCTCCGTTTGCCTCTCCTCCTCTCTCTTGTCCTCCTCGTCTGCCCTCCGCCTCTGCTCCTCCTCTCGCCGCCTCTCCTCGTCGGCCGCGGTCTGCAGCTCCTCACACTTGGCGTCCAGCCCCTGGATGTGCTCCCCGGCCTTCTCCAGCTCTTTGCTCAGCCGCAGGTTCTCCTCCTGGGCGTCGCCGATGAGGGCCTTGGCCTCCTGGAGCTCTTCCTCCGCGGCCTGGAGCCTCTCCTCGAACTCTTTCCTCAGCTCCGCCCCCGTCTCACGCTCCCTCTCCTCCGAATGGATGCGGAAGCACTCGAAGTTCGCCTGCACCTGGAGGCAGAGAGGGGAAGGTGTTACTCACGGCACAAAGATTCAACGTCACTGCAAAGGACTTCTCTTTAGTGATTTGACTCTGGCTAGTCGCTGTGGACGAAAGCACCAGAGTCCCTTTTAGTCACTCCCCACTGAGTGGTGGGTAAGACACGCTTTTCTTTCAGCGCTGCCCAAATTGCATTGACTCAAAAGTATGATGCTATCACTCCCAACAACACGCTCAGATGCTTTGCTCCACATGAAAACGTCCTTGAGTTCAACTATTTTCGTGGTGGCACATTCGCACTGCAAACATGCTCCAGCATTTCATCTCAGAGGAGCGGAGGTGAACACTGTTTATGCAAAACATTTGAAAAGGGCGAGAACTGTGGCCATGCAGGCTAACTAGCTACAGTGGTAACCAGGCGGCAACCAAGTGAAGCCAATGAGGAAGTGCTTAAAACCTGCATTCTCTCTACTGTCCATCAGGGGGCGACTCCTCTGGTTGTATAGAAGTCTATGAGAAAATGACTCTACTTCTCTCTTGATTTATTACCTCAGTAAACATTGTAAACATGAGTTTATGGTCTTAATCTCTAGTTTCAAGTCTTCTTCAATACAGCATGATGTTCATTTAGTAAATTATGGTCCATTTAGAGTCAAACAGACCATAAAGCAGGGGATGCTTTAGGGCGGGGCTACTGTGATTGACAGGTCGCTACCAGAGCAGTATACGCCATTTGAACATAACTCCTCTGCAGTCCAAATGATGATGGCGACAGCCAAAATTAGGCTTCATAACATCAGTCCACGAAACCAATGGGTGATGTACCAACGTCATACAACCATACAGTCTGTGGTGCATTCAGACAATACTCATCAAAACATCTTCACCAGCCGGCAGTTTGGTCTCTAAACCTTTATTCAGCCCGTCACATGACCAGGATTCATAAGTAAGTTATACCATACAGCGAGGACTCCTGAAAATAAAAGAGCGGTTTAGGAGGAGACAGGTAGGTCATCTCCTCAGAACGTTGTATGTATTCGGTGATTATGGGGAAGGAAAATATGACTGACATCTTCTCAAACAAGTACAGTATTTGCTTTATTTGGACGACTCTGAGTGTATTACTGTGTTTGTACCATGGGCGCTTGAATAAAGACTATTATATTAAATAATATATTAATTAATAATCCAGACAAGAGTGGGGGTCAGACTGTTGACCGTGTTTGATGTTTGTTGACAGGTTTTAACAGATGTGCTGTGTTTACACTTCATGTGATGTCATGCTCCTGAATTCGCAGCGAAAAAAATAAATGAAAAAGTCCAACAACTGAAACAGGAAGACAAAAGGACAGACTACAAAAACAACCAGGCAGACGAGCGTGGCCACACGTTCAGAAATAAAAGCGAAGAGGTCCATGTCACATTACTTCTTGTCTCCTTAGTTGAGATGCATTCTGTTGCCAAAGAGCTCATAAGAAAGTCATGTGGGTCTTAATGATTCATGTTGATGTTTTATTGTGGCACGCAGCATGTCAATAAGGCATGAAGTCACAGGCTGGAGAGTCACAGACTGGAGAGTCACAGGCTGGAGAGTCACAGGCTGGAGAGTCACAGGCTGGAGAGTCACAGGCTGGAGAGTCACAGGCTGGAGAGTCACAGACTGGAGAGTCACAGGCTGGAGAGTCACAGGCTGGAGAGTCACAGGCTGGAGAGTCACAGGCTGGAGAGTCTGAGTTTGATTTGCTGCTCCCACTGGGGGTTTTACACGTGACATGACAGCAATACGAGGAGCCCTTGACTGAGGTCAGCTTATCTCATAATCAGGAGGTTAACCCACATGACATACTGTATATAAGAAGTGCACACAACCACCGCGACATCACCCATTGATTTGTGGACTGCAGTTTTGAAGCTTAGAGTTCGGAATTTTGCCCTTCTCCATCTTGGTTTTTGCCCTTCTCCATCTTGGTTTTTGGCCCTCGCCGTCTTGGTTTTTGCAACCAGAAGTGACACGAGAGGGTGAAGCTAAGAACCTTGTAGCCCCGCCCTAAAGCGTACCCTGCTTTATGGTCTGTTTGACTCTAAATGGACCATAATTTAATAAATGAACATCATGCTGTATTGAAGAAGACTTGAAACTAGAGATTGAGACATAAACTCATGTTTACAATGTTTACTGAGGGAATAAATCAAGAGAGAAGTAAAATAATTTTCTCATAGACATCTATACAATCTGACTTATTTTCGCCCCCTGCTGGTCATTAGAGAGAATGCAAGTTTAGGTAACTTCCGCATTGGCTTCACTTTTCAGAGCTGGAGGATGCCGACTGACTCACTAATACACATAAACACACACACACAGACACACACACCTGGGCCCCAACTCTCTGCTGCTCGTCCAGAGAGTCCTGCATCTCCAGGAGGCGTGTCCTCAGCGGCGACACCTCCCCTTCGTGACACGTCTCCACCAGGACGCGGTGCAGCTCTTCGTGGTGGGCGTGGCTCAAGGCCTGCAGGGCCGCCTCCTGCTCCTCGTTCTTCATGTTCAGAGAATAAATCACCTGGAGAGCGTCGACAACAGACAAGGAAAGATTGAAGCGTTATTGCACACACGAAACGTATGTTCCCAACTGTATCTGTTCACCATCTCTTCCGGGGATCGGATCGGATATCTCATACTGGCGTGGTGTTTCTTTTTTATGTTTATTAATTACTCTCCTCCTGTGTTTTCTAGTCTTGCTTAATTTGCATATTTCTTTGAAAGTCAATCAGCGCTTTCTTCATCTTTTTTTTCACAGTAGTTGAAACATTTTACGTTTTTCTGTCCCTCAGGTTGACAGATTTGAGGAAAAAGTGCTTTTGTATAGCCTTCCCCCTATTTTTGGAACTGACTGCAGAATAATTTAAAGCAGGAGCAGCCAGTCATTGTTGAGTTTGAGCTGACATTGAAAGATTTATTTGCAGATTGAGTAATAGATGTTTCCCCTTTGATAATAAAAAGATTAAAATTGCCCTCCTTATTTAATTTGTAAGAGTATAAAATTCTTCTTTCTTATGGACTATATTTAATATTTTATTCACTGTTTTCCTTCTCTCTTCTTACGTGACTGACATCCCCGTGTGCTGATAGCTTTCAATACTGCCTGTTTCTCCTTTGGAAAACAACCTGCTTACGGGTTCCCATCCTCGTGGATTCAGGTGATCCGCTCTGTGTGTGTGTGTGCGTGCGTATGTGTGTGTGTGTGGTGGGAGTGCATCACAAACAGAAGGAAAAGACTGACACCAACACCGGTCCACAAGCACGGGGCATTTTTTTGGAGCCAGTACAATACGAACTGGCAGCTTTGCGAAAGCAAATATCCGACTGACACGGACTTGATGTGGAAACACAATAATCCCTGAACACAAATAACAGAGGTTAAACAGCAACACGGGCAAACACCGTGTCCCGTGAGTTAAAGCAGTGCAGTGAATCTCCTGCCTGTCAGCATGTGTGGAGTCCCGATATAGTCTGTGACTAACACCTGAAATATGGCCCGTTTCTCCCCCACTATACACTGTACCCTCCACGCCATATCTACAGTGTCATCATCTGCTCCTACTGACCCTGATGGCTCACTTACACATACAACCGCTGAGGCATGTGTGTGTGTGTGTGTGTGTGTGCATGTTTATGGGTGTACGCATGGGGGACGCAGAGGCTCATATTTTACCCGGACGCCTCTCTGTCTACAGCACATAGCTGGCACAGCACTGCTGGACATTCCCTCTGTGTGTGTGTGTGTGTGTGTGTGTGTGTGTGTGTAAGCACCTCTCTCTCACACACGCACACTCTTACGTGGTCTCAGAAATCGTCACACTCCTTTAATCTACGACGTGTTTCTCATAAATAAGCCACCGATATCGATGATGGATGGGACACGTGTGCTAATCCTGTGCCGCCGGTCAATTCAAGAGCATCGCTGTCCGTGAACTTTGACCCATGACTCAAGAGGACTCTGAATCGAGGGCATAGTTCTGAGGGGAGGGTGCGTATGCGTGTGTGTGTGTGTGTGTGTGTGTGTGTGTGTGTGTGTGTGTGTGTGTGTGTGTGTGTGTGTGTGTGTGTGTGTGTGTGTGAGAAGAGCAAGGAGGGTGAAGAGGAAAACATAGCTTCATGTCCGGAGCTATGTGAGCATCCGAACACTACACCCGTACGCCCTTCTGGGAAGCCTCTCCACAGATTTATCCGCACAACAAAAATAAAAGCACCAGCGAGGTCGCGCGCTGATGCTAGCTGTTGTTCCTGTTCGGCCCAAAGGTGTTGGATGGGGGGGGTTGAGGTCGAGTTCTCTGAATCACCAAACACACCGAGCTCTGACAAACATTTCACTGGATAACCACTCAGATTGACCTACAAGATAAGAAAATGTGAAAACAATATCTCACTTTATATGTATCTATTTATTTGACAGGTACTATACACATTTAAATAAAATACAACCGATACAATGTATATAGGACCTCTAGTAGCGGCTAATTTGCAGCCCTTGTCCCTGGTTTTTAAGGGATAAAATACATAATAAAACACTCTCATACAAGTAGAGACAAACTAAGCGGACAAACCACCACTACAAAGTATGAAATAAAGTTCCACCAATAGTGGATGTTTAAAGGCCAATAGCAGGAGAAAGGCCGATACCTATCAAAAAGGTGTGGAGATTCGCT
>JACSYO010001146.1:2500-10000 GCA_016806645.1 Ophiodon elongatus | reverse complement strand
TTTTATGACACTGCCGAGTGAAGCCAATCCGCCGGAGGTTGCCGCCTTGTCCCTTCATGGGAACTAATTGCGAAATATGCACTTGTAGTCAACGGTGAGAGACAAATTTGAATTGTGGCATGAATTACATTGTACAATGTAAAAGATCATTTTGCAAGTCGAAAAAGTTGCAGTTTGTCATAGATTTGTGGTGGTACCATTTAGTTTGGTGTGAAACCGACCAGTGAACAACACGTCTCGTCTCACGGCAACATGGCCGCTACCTCGGCTTGCTAGCTAGCTAGGTGATTATGTTCCACGCACGCATGTAACGTTTTCTCACCTGATGTGTTTTATCCAGCGAGGAAGCGAAAGAACGAGCGAGTCTTGTTGTTCATTTGACTACATCCAGAATTTCGGGTTCGTAGTCTTTCTCCTTGTATATTTTCAGTCTTAGTCTTCAACAGTTTTACCACAAAATGCAACTTTCTTGACGTGCAAAATGAACTTCAAGATCTGAAAAACCTTTTATGTGGAAATTGTGGTACGATTCAAACGGGATCAAACAAATATTCCTCCCTCGCCATTGAAAACCGTACATATCTTTTCCCAAACAAGGTCCCATGGTGGTCATCCGGAAGGGGCGGAACTTTGTCTCTCTATTGCCTGGTAGATGCCCATGTCTTTCAAAGTCCAAGCCCTCAATGTAGTCATAATTTTTCCAGTATTATACTGTTATTATTGGTGCTACTACTGCTTTTACTGAGCGCATAATGATAATTTATATCATACGTATCATACGACTGTGTTATAACTCCTTTATGTTGCTCATTCGGTACACATGACATCTGTCGCACTTCTGGCCGTCCTGGGAGAGGGATCCCTCCTCTGAGGTGCCCCCCTCCCTCACCCTTTTGTTTCCAACAAACTTTTTAAAACCCACAGTCTTACAATCCCCATCACGCGGCAATGGGCTGTCGAGCTCTCCTTCTCCATTCTTACATTCGTTATCACATATCAAACCAAGTGCAACACTGTGAATGCCTTCGAGGAGAGACTGTCCGAAAGAGTGTGTGTGTGTGTGTGTGTGTGTGTGTGTGCGTGTGTGTGTGTGTGCGTGTAATACCCATTAGTACGATTTATTGCTTTTGAGAGTACCAAATAAATGCGAAAGACGGAGGGTTCTTGGAGAGAGATTGGTGAGGCAGAGGGGGATGCATGACATGCTTTATGCTCTTCACCCCTCCTTTTTTGTCTGCTTCGCTCAGTTTTGTAACCCAGCCTCGGCCACAGTGAGATATATAATGTCACACATATGACTTAAAATATCTAAATGATCATTATATAGTAAGATAGGTGTCTGTGTTTAATGGAGCTACTCAATCAGTATTGGACTGTGCTCTAAAAGTGTAAAAGACTGCAAGGTAATGTGGAAATGGTAGTTTAGGGGGATCAGGTGGAGGGGATCTCTCTGGAAAGCATCCGGACGTCTGAAGTTCACCCACTGTACAGTATTCGTCCATGGATTTTGTAGAAGCGCTCAAGCCAATTTTTGTCCACCTCTTTTTGGCTCAGGGCAGAGCAGGTGTACGGACTAATGGAGAGACTTTTTGCCCCTGCATCAACCAGCATTAATATTTAATATGGTAATACACCTCTCAGATGATCCTAGGCCCACATGCACGCAGGTCCCAAAGCAGAAGCCCGAAAGAGCATCCTCTATATTAAATTGATTTCCAGAGACAGAGAGAGGGCTGTTGTTGTTGCCATAGGAGGTGCCCTACACATCCGTGGAGACGCTTGTTCCTGCACTTTCCAGGGGTGAGCTGGTCGCTGTGGCCCTTGGACGTCACAACGTTTAGTGATTAATTTCTTTCATCCAACTAAAATGAAGCCACATGATTTTCCAGTGCGAGTATTGTAAACTGATTCATAACATGATGATCATTTGGTCTGTAAAATGCCAGAAAACACTGGGAAAATGGGACCAAAGTGTCCAAAACTCAAAGAAGGTTCACAATGAAAACAGAGAAAGGTGGCAGATCTTAATTTGAGAAGCCGTTACTCCGGGAATGTTTTCCACTTTTCTTTCTCCAAAAGATACTAAAACAGTTAATCAATTATCAAAATAGTTGCGGATTAATTTTCGACTGACTGATTATACAATTGATTTATTTTGTTTTCGCCCTCCTACTTTCGTATAGTTAACTATTGAGCCGGAGCAGCACAGCGACGCCTGCCAGACTAAACTCAGGGCTTAAGAACTTTACTATTTAGTAATCGCGTCTGAATTCTCGCGAGACAGTTGAATTTGAAAACCGGCGGCAGTGTTGCCAGAGGAGAACTGAAGGAAAGGTACGTTTCGAAAACTTCTAGTACGTTTAACTAATGGTCCTGTTTAATACTACATGTGCTTTAATGCTGTGATAAAGGGTGACGGGAAGTATCCCGAGGGAACTTTATCCCGAACGACTGAGCAAAGTTAGCGTAACTTTAGCTCGGGGACGTTGTGTCTTTCCGGGGGGAGTTGTTGCGAGGCGAGGCTTGGAGCTGAGGAGACAAACGAGCCGTTAGCATTCAGCGACAACCGGACTCTGTCCGTCACCGTGAGGAGCGCTGACGCTGCTGTTTAACCGACACTCTCTCTCTCTCTCTCTCTCTCTCTCTCTCTCTCTCCTTTTAATTTAGACTTCTGTGAAGGAAAGATGACCGCAGACAATGAGATTGACATTAAAGAGGCGTTTCAGCGCGCGCAGAGGGGCCACAACAACAAGGCGAAGCTGGTGGCGAGCCTGAACAGCCGCTACAACAAGGTGAGAGCTGGGTGCTCATAATGCTGTCAATGTACTCTCTGCTGTTCTTTGTTTTACCATCAGAAATATCTCGCTTACTCATAGTTTACATCCATGTCTGCAAAGTGGGGAAAAGAAAGTATTAATATGATAAAATCACTGAATCTACACATTTAAGTAAAGGGAAATACAGGCGCTTGTAAAGCATCTTTCAGTAACGGCACAATTCAAACTTCTTTCATTTAAGACAAAAGAAACACAAGGCAAAAAAAAAAAATGAAATCAAAATGGAATAAAACAGATGAATAAGAGATAGTGCCGTTAAAATGAAAGGAGAGATTTGAATAAATGGCCCCAAATGTAACTTTAATTAAAGGAAGTGGCAAACACAAAAGTTGAAGTCCACAGTTCACGCTGGATGTGATTAATAAAATGGTAAATGGTCCTGTACTTGTATAGATCTTTTCTAGTCTTCTGACCACTCCAAGCTCCTTAACACTACATGTCATCATTCACACACTGATGACAGGAGCTACCATGCAAGGTGCCAGCTGCCCATCAGGACTATCGAACATTCATACAACATTCACACACCGTAGGCACAGCTACGGGAGCAATTTGGGGTTAAGTGTCTTTCCCAAGGACACATCGACGTGGGCTAGCGAAGCCCGGGATCGAACTGATGATCCTCTGATTTGAAGGACGACCCGCTCTCCTACTGAGCCACAGTTTCAGAAACTGAAAGCTGCTTCTCCGTGTTTTGTTTTGACCCTTGCGACAATTAAGCTAACCAGAGAGGTCTGGATGCTTATCTATTCTGTTGTGAATTAATATTGCCAAAACCCATGACTTTGGTTTCAGATATGGTCCATTTCCACCGTCTTTTAAAAAAAAAGGCTAAATTATTGTTTCTCCTGGTTTGCATCCCTTGTCTCCTGTTACCGATGACGCCCTCCGTCTCCTCCGCCAGCTCGAGGACAAGACGCTTTTCCACGAGGAGTTCGTCCACTACCTGAAGTACGCCATGATTGTCTACAAGCGTGAACCCACGGTGGAAAATGTCATAGAGTTTGTTGCGAGGTTCGCCACGAGTTTCCAGCCTCCTCCGAAGACGGAGAACGAGGAGCGGCCGGAGGCTGAACAGGACGACGAGGAGGAGGAGGATGATGATGCTGAGGACGATCATCCATTTTTGAGTTTCCTTTTCAACTTCCTGTTGGAGGTATAAACATTCTTGCGCGCTCTATGAGTGCTAAGGGACTACAAGAGATCAACGTTGTGTGCTGTACAAACATGTGATTGAAGCATCTGCAGGCATTTAATCAGATGTTGTCCCGTCCCATCTGTCTCCTCTCTTTTCCTACTGGACCCTTTCTCTCTGTCCCACGTGTCCTCTTTCCTTTGACACATGTCTCTCCTCGGCCCACATCTCGCTCCTCGTTCTGCACGTCTCCTCCCAAACTCTTTTGGTTTTTCCTGCTTTTCCTTTCCCCTCAGTCCCACAAAGCCAGTAGCCATGCGGTGCGTTTCCGCGTGTGCCAGCTGATCAACAAGCTGCTGGGCAGCATGGCGGAGAACGCCCAGATAGACGACGACCTCTTCGACCACATCCACCAAGCCATGCTGGTCCGCGTCACCGACAAGTTCCCCAATGTGAGGATTCAGGCCGCGTTGGCCATGACGCGTCTGCAACAGCCAAAGGATCCCGACTGCCCAACCATCAACGGTTTGTTGTTGTTTTGTTTTCCCTCCCCGCCTGCTTCATTTTTGATTTGACAAAACACACTGCAGCAAACGCAGAACATGTTGTCGCCGTTCAGCTGTAAAATACGCTGCCTTCAGTACATTATCCTTGAAGCAGCCTTTGTTTTGTGGTTTCTTTTGTATGTTCTTGTGTCTTTCTCTTTGACGCTCTAACTGTCTAACGCTGCGTTTCTTTCCGCTGTTCAGCGTACATGTTGATTCTAGAAAATGATACCAACGCCGAAGTGCGACGCGCCGTCCTTTCCTGCATTGCGATGTCCCCTCGCACCCTCCCCAAAGTACTCAAACGCACCCGGGACGTCAAAGAGAACGTCCGCAAGCTGGCCTACCAGGTAACGCGGTGGAATGATCCAAGTACATCAGCAGATGGCAACACAATGAAGTTGCTTTAACGGTGTGAATTTAGGGTTTAACTTTCTCTCTCTCTGTTTTCTGTTGAAAGGTTCTGGCCGACAAAGTTCACATCAAAGCTTTGACCATCGCACAGAGAGTTGTTCTGCTGCAGCAGGGTCTCCACGACACCTCAGGTAATGAGGATTTCTGTACCCGTGTCACATTACATTTATACAGACACATTTTTCAATTCAAGTACTTGCACCTTTTAGTAAACAAAAAGCTGCAACAAACAATCAAAAAGTGTGTTTTGTAAATGATCAGTTAATCTGTTGAATTATTGCCTTTTAATTAATTGTTTAAAGTGACTGCGAGTGGGTTAAAATAAATCTTCTGTCCATCGAGTGTTTGCTTCATCTCTAAATTCCGTTGTGGCCATTGAACACGTCTGATTGGCTGCGTGTGTTTCAGAAGCGGTGAGGGAGGTGGTTTGTTCTCGTCTGCTGCCGGCCTGGATGCTCCGGCTGGATGGTAACTTCACAGAGCTGCTCCACCGGCTGGACGTAGAGAACTGTGCCCAGACGGCTCTGGAGACGCTGCAGGCCATCTTCAGAGGCACGCCCACTGAAGAGCTGCTGCAGAACACAGCGCAGCTCGACAACAGGTACACTTTTAACACCCACCCCTCCCCCTTCTCCCCCTTCTGTCTCTCCATCTCTCGCGTGTCATTCATGAACTGTCCTTGTTGTCAACAGGAAGCTGGTCCCGGTGGACTCTCTGTCCTGCGAGAATGTGCTTTACTGGAGAGCTCTGTGTGAGTTCATCAAGGGGAAAGGAGACGACGGTGATGAAATGCTGGAGCAAGTGTTGCCAGACGCCGCCACTTACGGCGACTACCTCTACGGGTGAGAGCAGAGACGATTCACTGGGTTACATTTCTGGTTTTATATTTCCCCACTGCTGCAGATCAGTCGCAACAGGCTCTACAAAGTGTTTATTCTTGTAGTTAAAAGGATGGTTTCACAATTTTTCAAGGCTGTCTTGAAACGATAGTCGGGGTGCCCATATGATCACTGAAACAGGTTTTTCTAATTGTTCATAAGGGGCATTAAAAGAGCCTAATGCTCTTTCACTGCGGGAGAAAAAAACAGTCCTTCTTCCAGGCAAAAACCATCTCCTGTACATAAGAAGTGGACGTCATCGTGACGTCACCCATTGATTTGTGGACGTTTTGATGCATCGAGTTAGGCATTTTGTCCGTCGCCATCCAAACCTTTTTAATATAGTATGCAGTAGTTGATGTGGTGGCTTTGTGATGCTCAGAACTGACTCCGTTGCCGTCATACTTGTTGCCCAGGTATCTGAGTGCAGGTCCGGTGTTCTCGGAGGATCTCTTCCTGTATGTAACTGTGTGACTAACTCGCCGCTTGTGTTCAACTTCACCCGGCTGGTTATTTTAAAGTGTGACGGCGATATGAAGACGGACAACCGTTTCTGCTGACGCTCAGCTGTGATCACTTTTTAACATGCCATCATGCGCTTTGGCTACTTTAAACATGTAGGCTGCTGGCCGCCGCGCTCCAACTATTGGACCCCCCTCCCTTACCACCCGCCTCCTATTTACACAGTGGCGCTTTTTAGAGTTTGTTCCCTCCAAATGTTTTTCTTCTTCTCGATGTAGTTTTTGCTTTTTGGTGGCGAGACCACATTCACCAGGGGACTGCTCATCGTGATTCGAGAAGCCACATACTGCACAACGTAATCTCACAGTGACTTCCAAATATGAGTGTGAATCAGAGAGGGCCTTCCACGCTCGCCCACTTCTACTTTTAAATCCCAGCACTGAGTCAACGCAGGAGCCGTCTGCTGTTCTAACACCTGCCCAGTGGATGTGACGCTATTGTGTGAAATGCTCCACAATTAACTTTGCTCTCTGCTCATAAAATTCACTTCTTAGCGTGTTTTAAATAAGTGAGCAGGTTTGTATGAGTCGCTCAGTGGCCGGCCGCCGTCTACACTGGTGCATTCATGATTGCCGTCGTCTACTCTGACTGCTCCGAGTGTTGTTGTCGTCCTCTGAGTCGTGGTCCTCTGAGTCGTGGTCCTCTGAGTCGTGGTCCTCTGAGTCGTGGTCCTCTGAGTCGTGGTCCTCTGAGTCGTGGTCCTCTGAGTCGTGGTCCTCTCGCCCGTCGCAGGTATCTGAAGGCGGTGCCGTTGCTGTCCGAGGAGCAGAGGGCCGACTTCAACCAGCTGGAGCTCGTCATGACCAAGGAGTTCATCTCCCAGCAGCTCATCCGTCTCGTCGGCTGTCTGGACACCAACGAGGAGGGCGGCAGGTGAGACGAGGGCCGGCGGCGCGTTGGTGGAATGTTGTAGAGGAGTGGGGGAAGTATCGAGGAGAAACATGGTTTCCAATGTGTTGAAACCTACAATCTGTGTTCCTTTAGTTTGGTAGGAGATGTTGAGTGTCCATAATTCGAAACAGCTCCAGCCCTATTTTGTTTTGCTTGTCAACATTTTTGCCAAACGTGATCATCGGCGCGTCGAGGTGTTTATTATTAACGTGACTTCTGATTTTGCACGTTTTCTTGTAGGAAGCGCGTGTCTGCTGTCCTGCAGGAGATGCTGGCTC
>JACSYO010001145.1:132500-154339 GCA_016806645.1 Ophiodon elongatus | reverse complement strand
ACACACAGACACGCACACGCACACACACGCACACAGATACACACAGACACACATACACACACACACACACACACAGACACACAAACACATACACGCACATGCACACACACGCTCACAGATACACACACACACACACACGCACACGCACGCACACACGCACACAGATACACACACACACACGCACACAGATACACACACACAGACACACACACACACACACACAGATACACACGCACACACACACACACACATACAGAGAGACACACACACACAGACACACGCACACACACACACACACACACACACACACACACAGAGACACACACAGATACACACACACACACAGACACACACACACGCACACGTACACACACACAGACACACACACACACACACACAGACAAACACACACACACACACACGCACACACACACAGACACACACACACACACACAGACACACACACACGCACACACACGCACACAGATACACACACACAGACACACCAAGGTCCCCCTGTATGTGGTGCAAAGATGACAAGCATCAACTTCACAAGTGCCCTGACTTCTGAAGAGTATTATGATTTTAAAGCGGTAAAATTGATAAAGAAGTGTTTTTAGGATAATATTCTATTGAAGAGTGTTATGTTTTTGAAGCTATGTAATTAATAAAGAAATGTCTGCATGGAAATACTCCATTGCACCGCTATGATTTTGGGAACTATGTAATTAATAAAGAAATGTCTGCATGATAATATTGAATTGTACCGCCAGGATTTAGTGAGAGACACTCAATATGACCAGTTGCATAGAACGCACCTGAGAAGGTCACGTGCCTGGTGGTGGGGTCATAATGGCGTAGTGAGACACCGGAGACTTTTGATTTTCTCGGATGCTAATGAAGACCCCAGTCCCCCCACAGACGGGGCGGGGAGTTTTTTGGCGCAACGAACTTTGCTCCTATCGCCAGGAAGGACGCTGCAGGGTGCCGGCTGTGCACCAATGGACATTACTTACTTTTTGAACCAATGGGAGAATTTCACACCTTTTCGGGTGCTATATATTCAATGTGCGTCTTTTGTTCAGGATTCGACGGTGGAAGCGAGAGACAGGTAACTGCGAGCAGACTGTGGATCGCGGAAGCCGACGAATCCTCAGCTGAGATTTTTGTACTTTTTATCACAACGACTTTTTACTTTATTAAATGCACTTTATTATAACTGTTCGATCCACGACGTCCTTTGTTCATCCGGAGCCTTTCGAAAACACGACACTTCATAGAAAAGTCCCTTGAGGATCGACGGACATACGTGAAGGATAACAAGCTGTGTTATGGATGTGTGAAACCAGGTCACAGTGCCAAAGAATGTCATCACCGCCACACCTGTGATGTATGTAAGGGAAGGCACCCTACCTGTCTCCACAATGAGAACTACAGAAGACGTGATGGTAGAGAAAGGTCCGTATCCATCGTTAACACAGCTCCAAACACTGTCAACGAAATAATGGCAGCCACAGCTCTGAGCGTCACTGGAGGTAGTCAGTCAGGCAGCACTTCCATGGTCGTTCCTGTGTGGGTGTCCTCTGCTGAAAACCCATCCAGAGAACAGCTTGTCTACGCATTACTAGACACTCAAAGTGATAGCACCTTCATCAACAAGGACGTAAGCAATGAATTACAAGCAGACGCCTACCCTGTGAAACTAAAACTTACCACTATGCTTGGAGAGAACATAATTGTGAAGAGTGAAAGGGTGTCTGGACTTTGTGTGAGAGGGTACAATTCATGTGTTCACATCAACCTTCTTCCTTCCTACACAAAGGACTACATACCTGTGAATCGTGATCATATTCCCACTCATGAAACTGCAAAACGATGGCCTCACTTAACAGCGATCGCAGATAAGATGCCACCTCTCCTCAGCTGTGAAGTAGGACTCTTGATTGGGTATAACTGTCCCAGAACACTAACACCCAGACAGGTATTGACAGGAAAAGACAACGAGCCCTATGCCATCCTTACGGACTTGGGGTGGAGTATTATAGGCTGCTCAACACCGTGCCTCGATGAAACAGAATCAAGCCCGTGTCACAGAGTCACTGTAAAGGAACTCCCTATAGTCACTCCGATGGATGTGATAAGCGCCCTGGAATCAGACTTTAAGGACACCAAAAGAGATGATAAGACTGTCTCACAAGAGGATCTCGTTTTCCTGGACAAACTCACAGAAGGCATACGGAAAAACGATCAGGGTCATTATGAGATGCCTCTGCCCTTTAAGCAACGGCCACACTTACCTGATAACAAAACACTTGCTGAAATCAGGCTCAGTCATTTACGACGGAGGTTCTACAGAGACGAGAAATATAAGAAGGACTACACAGCATACATGAAAGAAGTCATTGAAAGCGGTGATGTCGAAGAAGTAAACAAAGATGGGACTTCTGGGGAACAATGGTACATTGCCCACCATGGCATCTACCACCCAAAAAAGCCTGAAAAACTGCGGGTTGTGTTTGACTGCTCTGCAAAGTACAATGGCACAAGTCTAAACGAACACCTTCTACCAGGGCCGGATATGATGAACAATCTAACAGGTGTCCTCATACGGTTCAGAAAGCATCCTATTGCGTGTGATGTAGAGAAAATGTTTCACCAGTTCCACGTCCAGGAGGACGACCGCGACTACCTGCGCTTCCTGTGGTGGAAAGACGGAGATACAAGCACACAACCTCAGGAATATCGTTTGAAGGTACATCTTTTCGGTGCAGTGTCATCTCCTGGCTGTGCAAACTATGGGCTGAAATACTTAGCCAAGGAAAACAGTCAATCACATCCAATAGGATCCCAGTTTGTTGTAAGAGACTTTTATGTGGATGATGGAGTCACAAGTACATACACTGTAGAAAGGGCCATTCAGTTGGCTCATGAGGCAAGAGAGTTATGTGCCAAAGGTGGTCTTCGTCTTCTCAAATTTGTGTCGAACAGCCATGCTGTCCTACAGAGCATCCCTTCTTCAGAGTGTGCAATAGACGCCAAGACCAAGGATCTGACCTTCAATGATATGCCACTGGAGCGAGCATTAGGGATTCACTGGAGCATAGAGGGAGCTAGCTTCAGATTCAACAACACCTTGAAAGAGCAACCGGTGACACGAAGAGGCATATTGTCTACTGTTGCCTCCATATATGACCCTCTTGGCTTCCTGCCATATGTTCTCACTGGGAAGAGGATACTACAGGAAATGTGTCACCAAGGTACTGGCTGAGATGACCCCCTGCCGAAGATGCTTCACTACGAACTCTGCTCTACGAAGCTATGGCCATAGTCAACAGTCGACCCCTCACTGTGGATAACTTAAACAGTCCCGACAGCCTGGAACCACTCACCCCCAACCATCTGATCAACATGAAATCCAGAAGAGCTCTTCCGCCGCCTGGAACGTTCCCCAGAGAGGACTTGTACGGAGCAGAAAAGATGGCGTCGCGTACAGTATCTGGCCGAGCAGTTCTGGAGTCGTTGGAAACGAGAGTATCTTCACAACATCATCGCAAGGCAGCGCTGGCACGCACCGATGAGAAATCTATCAGTGGGTGATGTAGTGATGGATATAGATGAAATGTTGCCCAGAGGTGAATGGAGACTCGCAAGGGTCTTGGAGACTGTCAGTGGTAAAGATGGACTTGTAAGGAGAGTAAAAATCTCAGTGGGAGATAAGAGACTGAACAAGAAGGGTGAGCGCCTCAGAAAACTCTCCATAATGGAGCGCCCAGTGCAGAAGTTAGTTCTGTTGTTAGAGGCTTCTTAAGCTCACAACTGGAAATGAACATTGTTGAAAATGTGAAAATTATTCATAGTTCATGTAATGTAATATGAAAACATTCATAATTTGGTGGGAGTGTAAGTAATCCAACTTGTGTTATGGTTTTAGAAACTGTTTTTGTTTCGTGTTTTTTGTCTGCCTTGGGCTGGATTTCTCTTGTTTCCTGTTTTAGAGAGGATGCTTTTATTTTGAAGGCGGCTCACGGAATAAAAACGGAAGTCGCTTTGTGCGCGGTTTTTGATGTAAAAGTTACGAAAATATGTTTGAGTTTTGAATGCAAATGGACAGTATTAGCACTCCTCCGAAGAGGCACAAGCTCTTAAGTTGGTTTCTGAATTTATCAATAAAGTCAAAATCACCAGACAAGTGCAGGATCATCTTTCGGAGGGGTATGCTACATTAATATTACAGTAATATTTATGACTATTATAGTGTAAGCGACGTGGGTGTATGATCGGGAATAAATCAGTCCAACACGTTCTGGGTTTTCCTCATAACTTTAGTAAAGTTCCAACAGCAACACTCCAACATACAGTCAAGTCCACGTTCTTTCTCCTCCCCCTCTTCTTCTCTCCCTCACTTTACCCTCTCACCTCCAGACGCCCGAACAGCGCCGACTAGTGGTCAGAACCTTTATCTGATTATCATCTTAACAGAACTAAATACTAATACTAAATATGTGAATGCAAGATGACACAATTTCACTCTTACAATAGTATCATTTATTATTATTAAAGTATTATTACAGTATTATTTATGACTATTACAGTATTATTCAGGATTATTTCAGTATCATTCATGACTATTACAGTGATATTTAAGATTATTAAAGTATTATTTACGATTATTACAATATTATTCATGATTATTACAGTAATACTCCTGAATATTACCGTAGTATTTATGACTATTATAGTATTATTTGTGATTATTACAGTACAATTTATGATTATTACAGTATTATTTATGATTATTATATTATTATTTATGATTATAAAGTATTGTTCATTATTATTAAAGTAATATTTATGATTATTACAGTATTATTTATGAATATTACAATATTATTTATGATTAACACAGTATTTTTATTATTATTACAGTATTATTTATGACTATTATAGTATTATTTGTGATTATTACAGTATAATTTATGATAATTACAGTACAATAAAAAATAGTACAATAATAATGATGATCAATACCTGAGTTTCTCTCTACTGATCAATACCTGAGTTTATCTCTGTGTTTACCTCCACAGAGAAGTCAGCAGTGTGACAGCGCCCCCCTGTGGCTGATTCATGTATCTGCCTTTGAACGCCTCATGAGAAACCACGTGAGGACGTCACATGACTTTCTGCTGGCGTCACTTTGTCAACAGGTGGTGATGATCGAGGCCTCTGATCACATGTATTGATCAGATGAACACACACACACACACACACACACTCAAACACACACACACACACACACACACACACACACACACACTCTAATACACACAGTAAAATTAAGGTGCCACCTGGAACCGAAAATGGTTCTTCAGAGTGATGCCATAGAAGAACTATTTCTGGTTCCACAAAGAACCTTTCAAACCAGGGTTCTTTAAAGAACCATTTCCTTAAATAGTTCTTCAAAGAACCTATAAAGGTGCCTCAAAGAACCTTCAAAAGATGGTTCTTTAAGGCACCATATATGGTTCTTTGAAGAACCTAAAGAAAAAAAGGTTCACTAAAGAACTCTTTTCAAAGGGTTCTTCAGCTAAAAAATGGTTCTTTGAGTAACCAATTAATGGAAAACATGATTTATTTATTTTTACTCTTAAACAGCATAACAATTGAATCAGGGTTCCCACTATTTTCTCAAGATCATTTTCCAGGATCTTATCCGTGATGATCTAGAAAATCATATTTTACATGCAGAAATTCTGGCAAATTAATCATAGAATAATACAAACACAGTTGTACTGCACTTCACTTTATTGTAATGCATTTTTACAAAAGTTAAACATTTCATCAGGTACCAATTTACCATAAAAATACAGCATTACATTAAAAAAGACAATGCCATCTAAATACTACTCTAAAACCCCAAACCAGCTTCAGCAACTGAACCAAAACATGCAAACAATTATCCATATTTCAACAGTTTTACACAAGTGGGTCTCAAAGGAATTTTAGACAATATAATCCCACCGCATGTGCTACATGCAGTGTGCTGTCTAATGGTGTGTTCACACAAAAGCTTTTTCGCGAGAGTTTATTTGCCGGAGAGGGGGCGTGGCTTATCTCCGTGGAAATAGTTCCTTTCCGCCGTCCACCATAGAAGAAACAACCACTAGTTCTGCTTTGTACTTGTTGTGGAAGTCCCACAAACGTTGGAACATCAAACGCCCTCGTGTCTGGGTTCATAATATTATCCGTCGCCGCACACAGCTTCTCCAGGATCTGCCGCTTCCAGTCCATCAACTTCTCCTCCATAGTTTCTAATTCAACAACGGCAGGACGTCAGCGATGACGGGCGGAGCTTCTCAACGCTGATTGGCTTTCGCAACTCAGCGTCACGCCAATTTTTCGCCCGTGTTGAAAAATTTCAACTCGCGCCAATGAAGCAAATTATTCGCGTCACGCGATTCGCGCCGCCCGGCAAAAGTTCTCAACCATTTGTTTGTGCGTTGACTTTGTTTGTAATCTACTCGCGCGAAAAAATTCACGACGCTTTTGGTGCGAACGCACCTTAAGAAATGTTCAGAGCATTTGCCACTCTGCACAGCTACAGGGACCCGTGTGTCCAGCTTTAGAATAAAGCCTCCAAAAAGGAAAATGTTTTTTTTCAGCTGACAGGATATGCAACATCATAGACATGATAGAGGGCCAGCACAACACCCATAGCCAAGGAAATATCTGCCTCTTCATTGTCCACCATCAGTTTATGTCCATCCATTGTCACACCAACTTCTGTGCTGTGACTCAGGGGCTTGGCATCGCTGCTGCTCTGGACACTTGTGGGTGTTGGGCTCCTGAAACAAAACATTTGAGACTTAAAGCTGTATTCTGTAAGATTGTAATGTTTACAAATCAAAGCTTTCTGCTATGCTTAGTTGCACATGAAATTCTAGTTTGTTGACAATATTAAATGACTTAATTCAATTGATGTCGTATTTTTGAAATTGCACTTAATTGTGATTTAGTCCTGAAGATGTATTTCATGTATTAAAATCCAGAATCAGGAAATGCACTTTTTGTACACATTTCCCTTTTTCTAAATAAACAAATTCAAGTTGCCCCTTACAAACGCACATGACAAACCTTATCTATTGCAAACAACTGTGAGGCATTTTCCTTGAAGACCGATGGTAGGAGGAGTATGGCTGCATTCACCAACTGGCCTGTAAATGATGTTGAAGGAAAATATTTTATGTTGATGCTTAATAAATGTCTCACGCTTAGGATAACCATGAAGCCGCATTAACACATATATTAGGTTTATTAAGAGCACAATATTCATAGTTTTATGTATCTATTAATCACTGACATAGTATTATAAGTTTCATACATGAACCAGATCTGTAAGCGACCCACATAGAGAACAGTGTTTAATTAGTCTGAGGAGATAAGCTCAGTAGGGGAGGGCACAGTGGAGACACAGGGAGCTGTGTGTAAGAGAAGCATGCAAACGGCTCTCTGATACAAGGCTCAGCAGTAGATAAAGTCACGTTGGCCTTGCACATTCTGGCGTGGGCCGGTAGAGGTGGCGCCTTGGCCCCCAGCTGGTGGTTAAGCGATTCAGACCCAAAGGGCTAGGAAAGGACTAGATATTATGACTAGTAGCGGTTGAAGGTTATGACGAGGGAAAATAAACATGAGTCAGACAGTGAAATAATCAGTTTCGGTATTGAGATGGCGTCAACTGGTTAAAATGGCGTGCGTGAGACATTAGGTCACCTGATACGAGGTCAAAATGGCCGCAGAGGGCGGGGTTAAGGGGTGGGACCGGGGGCTGCACCTGGATCAGAATGTGTCATTATAAAAACTATGTCAATCTGAATGTTCCTGGGTTGTATTTCCGGACAACAACTCGGTTTATTTGTAATCTGTGCATTGCAAATAAATCTACGTGAATTGAACTTTGATCCAATCTCTCTGGTATTCTGTGGGTGGTCAATTACTGAGGTCCGTAAGTGAGTTCCTGTGGCGCCTCACTAGCAGTCAGATAGGAAATAGTTGTAAAGTTTATACAGAATTAGGTTTTAAGGAAGTTAGCCTTCAACGAGCAGAATACGCAATAAACGGAAGAAATCCAGCCACAACAAAGACAAATCATGTTTTAATAAAAGTCACAACTCTAGTTAAGCCCCTCCCTGTCAAAAAAGTCCAGTCTGCTCTAATTAGTTAGCATTTCCAGGGCTAACTGTAAATCAGTAGCCATCCACACAGCGTCACTGGCTGCAGCCCTAGATTAGGAAATGTTGCTTTCTAAATTTAGTTGTACTTGGTCATAAGACCTTGAATTTTATTAACTTAACATGGCACTTAAACCTCAAAACTAGTACTCAAAAGAAGGGTTGACCAAATATATAGGGTCTTAAGACAAATCTTAGACTTGCAACAGTTCCCTGAGATCAGGTGAGCATTATTACATTATTATTATTCATCATAATAATATTAGCTATTTCTGACCATTTCATAAAAGAAAACAAAAAACAAAAGTGTCTGCTGTATAAGTTACATGTCCTCTGCTCTCCCTTGAGAAACAAAAGAGTCTTATTCAAACAGTGTCCTGCTTCATCCTCCACAGCTGGTCAAAAAGCTGTAAACACACCTTTATTGCTCCATGGCGTAAATTAAAGCTTGTCCTTGTCACTACATTCAATAATGTGTATTTACGCAAAATTGAGGAACTTGGCATTGCTTTCAGGTCCGCATAATTTCTATAATCCCTCACTCTCGCTCGCCCACTCACTCACAAGGCTAGTTTACCGTTATGCTGCGTTCACACCAAAAGCGTTGCGAATTTTTCGCCCGAGTAGACTAATTACATACAAAGTCAACGCACAGACGCGAATGGATGCGAATAACGCGAATTTCCGCCAATCAGCCTTGAGAAGCTCCGCCCCTCATCACTGACGTCATGCCGTTGTTGAATCAAACTATGGAGGAGAAGTCGATAGACTGGAAGCGGCTTCATCCAGACGCAGCTCCTGGAGAAGCTGTGTGCGGCTACGGATAATATTATAATAATATATGCATATATATTATTATAATATTATGAACCCAGACACGAGGGCGTTTGATGTTCCGACGTTTGTGGGACTTCCACAACGTGTACAAAGCAGAAATAGCGGTTATTTCTTCCATGGTGGATGGCGAAAATGAACCATTTCCATGGAGATAAGCCACGCCCCCTCTACGGCGTGTCTGGCTCGAGTGAAAAGAAATAACCACAAATAGTCCGGCGAGTAAACTTACGGGAGTAAACGCTTTTAGTGTGAACACAGCGTTAGCCAAAACAACTGCCCAGACAGCTTTCTGTGCTTAACTTACAGGCTACAGTTACCAACACACGTGTATTTACTGTCATACAACACCAAACAGCTCAGCTACCAGCCGCTGTCAGTCAAACACGCAGCCGAGTCCGAAGCAACATGTAACGGGGTTGTCGTCAGCAACACTCCGTGACATTGCGTTAGTTGAGGTTAAGTCCGGTGAAAGTAGCAATGGCATAAGTTTTTTAAATAGCAAAAAAGTTTTGATAATAATTAACTACTAGACATACAGTAACAATAAACCCATTAGTTCATCAGCTATTGACATTTTAACATTTTACATTTCACAGGCAGAAGCAGAGCAGCTTAGCTAACGTAAAATATATTTTCGCGCTCTTTCAAGGCTAATGATGTTGGCCAACTAGCAGACTAACAAAGGCAATTAACTAACTAACGGTAACATTATTGTTAGAGAACACAATACATAAAAAATTAACTCGTAGCGGGTTCAACAACCAAACGATTACTGATTTTTTTACTATAAAGTCTAACATTACCTCAAACTCCACAAATCAAAGTTAGCGGCATCCACAAATTGAGGGAAATATGGTGCTTCCAGCTACCGCAGGTACCAATAATATATTAGATGTATTCAGACACTGAGACATTACAAAAATGAGCAATAATTCACCAGTAGCAACCAATACCATCCAACACTTACCGAACACGACCACTCTTTATTGAGACTTCTGGCGCAGAGGGCCGCAGGTTTGAAAAGACGTTGGTCAGAGAGATGCGAACGTCAGTTGGAAGTAGGCGGGGCAGACACAGACTTCATGATCGTGATTGGTGGTTTGAGTTGGAAGTAGGCGGGGCGGACACAGACTTCATGATCGTGATTGGTGGTTTGAGTTGGAAGTAGGCGGGGCGGACACAGACTTCATGATCGTGATTGGTGGTTTGAGTTGGAAGTAGGCGGGGCGGACACAGACTTCATGATCGTGATTGGTGGTTTGAGTTGTCATGGCTTTCCCCCTAGAATGTTCTGGAACACAGCTATTGATATGGGAAGAGGCTATTTTTAATTTTAATTTTTTGTTTGTTTCATTGCTTATTTTTTACACACCGTGAATGCATTGCATAATATTATATATATATATATATACATATTACACTGACCTGTGCAATATAAATATCTGTGCAATATAAATACAATATATATACACCAGCAATAAGCTATTCTGCTTGTATATACCACACTTCAGTTACCGTAGACTCTTACTGTTTTATTATTTATAATACTGTTTTTGTTTTGATTTTTTTTTATATATATAATAAAAGATAGATATATAAAAATAAATCAAATATAAGCTTGCAGCTAACTACCCCACCTCCAGATCATAGCAAGGTTGTTTTTTTTCCTAATTTTTACCATCTCCCACTGTCCAATAACTCAAACATGAATTAAGAACCCTTTAATATCCCAAAGAACCATATAACAAGCATGTAGAACCATCCGATAGATAAAATGGTTCTTCAGTAGGTGATGGTTCTTCGTAGAACCACAAAGCCTTTTAAAGAACTATTTAAGAACCATTATTTTTCAAATTAACAAAAAATATATGTTAAAAAAAGACTCATGTTCTGCTTTCTCTGCAATGTACCACACAACTGAATCATAAAGATGCCAATAATCAGAACATGAAGCACATCCATCATTGTTTCTTTAAACACTGTAAAATAGGTGTCAATTAATTTTCTATATTTTTGAAAACAACTATTTCAGATGGTGTGAGTCTTCCATATACAGAAAGTTACAAGCTTCCTTTATATCAATAAACTGAAGATCACAAAGCTGGAAAATGAAGAAATATTCATGTATTTGTAGCTACAGTCACAGATGTGTCAGCAAATATATTGGTGTTCATGAAAAAAGGTCAATCATCTTAATCTCCACAGGTCTGTGAGGATGTTTGTTTTCTTTCACTTCAGTTAAACTTTAAAGGTCACAGAATACTCGCAGTAATTTAAATAAATTAATATATGTGTTTAAGACCAAAGGCCACACAAAGTGTTTTCATCACAGCTGTATTAATGATGTATAGTATGTATTTATGCTATATACTATAGTATGTGGGTATAACCAATATTACAACACATCTAGGAAGAAGAATCGAGTTGATTTGGAGGAGCAACACAACTGTTAGAAGAAGTAAAGTCTTCAGTTGGCGGGCAGATTTCAGTTCATCAGGTTTTTACAGGAGAAACTAAAGCAGCACACACACACACACACACACACACACACACACACACACACACACACAGACACACACACACACACACACACACACAGACACACACACAGACACACACACAGACACACACACACACACACACTTACCACTATTTATCCTTGACAAAACTTGTATCCGGTCATACGGTTGGACTAGTAGGACAGCAAAGAGGGTGATGAGGTCCACGTGAAGTCCAACCACTGGTAGTCGTCATCACACCTGAAAGAAAGAGTACGGAGATAAAGGACGAGGGGAGGACATATATCCTCTTAGGTAAAAAACTAAACCATCTCAAACATCAACTTTTACTCTTTTCAATGCAAAGGTTGTAAATTAAAATGAAATGGCTATGTTAACATACACAAGGAAATGTGTTCTCAATTATATGTTATATATTTGTATTGCCATATGCAGGCTTTATAGGGTTCATTCAGTTACTGTTTGATGGACAAATTGAACAGCCAATTAGAGGTGCTGAAGTTGACACGTGACAATAAAGTTTAACCTTTTGGATAACAGAGTTCCACTGAAACTGAAGCGATGCCCCACGTTGTCTCATTCCTCCATTATTATATTACCCAGAGTTACCCCGAGGTCAGCCAGAGAAAGTTATCCAGCGAAGTACCACCGAGGGAAAAGTCGCAACGTACCGCGTGTCCGGTGAGAGTTAGCATACTATGCTAGCACCATGAGTCCGGAGCAGCGAGCCGAGTAGCCGTTGGTCCCGGCTAGTTTTTGACGGAGATGAAAAGAATTATGAACTGTGGGAGACGACATTTTTGGGCCGTCTTCGGTTGCAAAAGCTTAAGGATACTATCCTAAATGAGCCTGCCGACGATGAGGTAGAAGGATCGGAGAATGCCGAAGCATACGCGGAGCTAATCCAGTTTCTGGATGAGAAAAGTTTGTCGCTTGTAATGAGAGAAGCAGCAGACAACGGGCGGAAAGCACTAAAGATTCTGAGAGACTATTATGCTGGCAAAGGGAAGCCACGTGTAATTAGTTTATATACAGAACTGACTTCACTTCAAAAGTCGAGCAGTGAGAGTGTGACCGAGTACGTGATACGCGCAGAGACCGCCATCACAGCTTTGAGAAACGCAGCTGAGACATTGAGCGACGAGCTGTTAGTAGCAATGATTTTGAAGGGACTGCCAGAATCATTTAAGCCGTTTGCTATTCATGTCACGCAAAGTGAGGTGGCGATGCCTTTTGCCGAATTTAAAACTAAACTACGGAGCTACGAGGACACCGAGAGGATGCGTGGGACGGCGTCCGAAGACAACGTCGTGCTGGCGCGGACGCAACAAAGTGTCAGACCCGCTGTGGCAAGTGACCGCGGGGCCGAGAGTGCGGACATGGTGTGCTTCAGATGTGGCATCAGAGGACACAAAGCCAGAGCGTGTCAACGCGAGCAGTGGTGGAGCCAGTGTAAGAGCAACACACATCGGGACGCAACTTGCAGACGGAAACAACGGCGGGACGACGCGCGGATGGTTTCCGAGGAGCTGAGCAGCAAAGAGTATGCATTCCGGATGAGCAACAGGGACGCGGAGACCCAGCCAGGGCGTGGTGTCAAGGAGTGCGGTCTGATGGTGGACACAGGAGCGACTTCACACATAATCACGGACATTGCAAAGTTCAAGAAGTTCGACGACAAGTTCCAGGCCGAGACACGCTGCGTGGAGTTGGCTGACGGCACAAGGTGCAACGGAATCGCGGAGCACAGAGGAGATGCGGAGGTTTGCAGAGGTCAACGCCACAACACGACGCTGAGACGGGCGTTGTACATCCCCTCATACCCGCAGGACATCTTTTCTGTAAAAGCAGCTACAGCCAGAGGAGCGACTGTAATCTTCAAACAAGGGAAAGACGTTCTACAAGACAAAGACGGTACAAAATTCCACATTCATGAGTATGACGGACTATACTACCAACAAACAGTAGATGATGAATGTGATGACCAATGTAAGGGGTGTTTTGATATGCAGACATGGCATGAGATTTTAGGGCGCTGTAATTATGATTTATATTCAGAAGTTACAGAGTGTTGTTGATGGTATGACATTCAAGGGTAAAACAGAGAGACCTGCCCTTCATTGCAAAGTGTGCACTCAGGGAAAGTTTATCCAAACTAGGAACAGGGAACCTGACGTAAGAGCAACAGCAGCTCTAGAGTTGGTACACACAGATGTAGCAGGACCAATAGACCCAGAGTCCAGAGACGGGTATAGGTTTGCCTTATCGTTCACTGATGATTATTCCAGTGCAGTGTTTGTGTACTTTCTAAAAAACAAGAGTGACACAGTAACAGCAACAGAGAAGTTCCTTGCAGATACATCCCCGTATGGGAAGATTACATGTATCAGGTCTGACAATGGTACAGAATTCACAGGAAAGAACGACCAGGCACTACTCAACAGAAATGGGATTAGACATGAAACCTCAGCACCATACTCACCACACCAGAATGGTACAGCTGAGCGAAATTGGCGCACCTTATTTGACATGGCTAGGTGTATGCTAATAGAGAGTGAGTTGCCAAAGGAGTTATGGACCTATGCAGTGCAGACAGCAGCGGTAGTGAGGAACAGATGCTTTAACAATCGAACAAAACAGACACCCTACCTAATACTGACAGGAAGACGTCCTAACCTTTCCAGGATGCAAAAGTTTGGGTCATTGTGTTATGCCTATAAACAGGACAAGAGAAAGTTGGACCCAAGGTCTGAGAAGGGAATCTTTGTTGGTTACGACAAGAATAGCCCAGCATACATGGTCTACTATCCTGACTTGGGGAAAGTGCAGAAGCACAGGTTGGTGAAGTTTGTGACCAAAACAGTTGCAGAGCAGCAAACACAAACTGACATGACGCCTAGCGAGGATGATTTTGAGATGCAGAATAGGACTAGCAAGTCCAGACCAAATACTGATGTGAGTCCAGGACATACTCAGGACCAGGTTCCAGTAACTGTTCCTGAGGTGAATAGCCAAGCACAGACAGAGGAAACTAACTGTGAGCCTAGGCGATACCCTTCTAGAGAGAGGAAGAAACCAGGGTATTTAAGGGAATATGTATCTGATGGGGAGAATGATGATCATGTACTGACTAACATAGATTATTGTTACAGATTAATGCGCAATGTACCCCTAACATTCAGGGAAGCTGTAACCTCATCTAACTCAAAAGAATGGATTAATGCGATGGATGGCGAAATGCTATCTCTGAGAGAAAATGACACATTTACTCTAACCAACTTGCCTGAGGGTAAGAAAGCAGTGGGGGGTAGATGGGTATATGCAATTAAGAACAATGTTGACGGATCTGAAAAATACAAGGCACGATATGTAGCCAAAGGATACAGCCAAAAGATGGGTGTAGACTACGAGGAGACATTTTCTCCTACTGCTGACCTGACCAGTATCAGGGTATTGATGCAAAAAGCAGCGCAGGAAAACCTGATTTTACATCAGATGGAGGTCAAAACTGCCTACCTACATGCACCAATAGATTGCGACATTTACATGACACAACCAGAAGGTTATGAAGTGTAATCTAGCACAGTTGAACAGTTGGTGTGTAAGCTGGAAAAGTCACTATATGGACTAAAACAATCAGGCAGAAATTGGAACAAGATGCTGCGCGAGTATCTGATTGAAAACGACTTTGTGCAAAATCCTGCCGATCATTGTGTTTACACCAGAGAAACAGAAAATGAAAACGTGATCTTGATAATATGGGTTGATGACTTGATCATCGCTGCCAGTGATGAAAATGCACTGAAGGTTTGCGAAGGGGATGCTCACAGCAAAATTTAAGATGAAAGATTTGGGTAAACTGAAACATTTTCTTGGTATTGATTTTGACCAGAGTGATACATGTGTAAAAATGTCACAGAAGAGATATGTGGAGAAAATACTTGAAAGGTTTGACATGCATGATTGTAAACCTAGAACAACACCGTGTGAACAAAAACTTAACTACACTGATGATTCAGAAATAATGAGTGATGTCAGAAAATATAGAGAGGCAGTGGGCAGCCTAATCTATTTGACTACATGTGCAAGACCTGATCTGAGTTTTGTAGTAAGTAAACTGTCGCAGTACTTTACTGAGCCAACAGAAGAGCAATGGACTACTGTAAAACATGTACTGAGATATCTGAAAGGCACAATTGACAAAGAGTTGTGTTACAGGAAGTGTGCCAGTGAGAAACTGGGGCTACATGCATACAGCGATGCAGATTGGGCAGCTGATGTAACTGACAGGCGGAGTACAACAGGTTACTGTTGAAGCCTAAATGAGAATGGTCCTTTGATTTCATGGAAATCCAAGAAGCAGCCCACTGTTGCACTATCAACTTGTGAGGCAGAGTATATGGCGTTAGCCACAACCACACAAGAGTGTATGTACCTAGTTCAACTACTAGAGGGCATTGACGGATGTCAATACGCACCACCTAAGGTTTATGAGGATAACCACGGTGCAATAGCCTTAGCAAAGAACCCCGTAAGAAGACCGAGGTGTAAACATGTTGACATCAAGTATCATTTCATAAGGTCGACTGTGAATGATGGGAGAATAAGTTTGAACTATTGTCCGAAAGACCAGATGGTTGCAGACGTGATGACAAAACCTGCAACAAAGTTTAAGTTGAATAAGTTTGAAAAGTTTATGTTTGGGGTTTAACCATGTGTATGAAAATGTACATGATGAAAAGGAACAAAACCTTGTTATGATGTTTTTGTTTGTTTTGAAGATAACAGTGTGAGAACAAGTGGGGGTGTTAACATACACAAGGAAATGTGTTCTCAATTATATGTTATATATTTGTATTGCCATATGCAGGCTTTATAGGGTTAATTCAGTTACTGTTTGATGGACAAATTGAACAGCCAATTAGAGGTGCTGAAGTTGACATGTGACAATAAAGTTTAACCTTTTGGATAACAGAGTTCCACTGAAACTGAAGCGATGCCCCACGTTGTCTTATTCCTCCATTATTATATTCGGGTTAACACTGGGTATACACGCCAGGATCGCTATACAATCCACATCTGCTAACAGGCTAAATTCACACTCACGTGCCACATGTTATCGCAGCGGCCAATGTTTGATTCCCGGTGAGCCCTTTGCTGCAGATCATCCCTCTCGCTCCTGTGTTTCCAGTCTCTCTCTCTCTCTCTCTCTCTCGACTTCTGCTGTCCAATAAAACACGAATGACAACAAAAAAATCATCTTTTAAAAAAGAAAACGGCTTGCTTTTGGCATTTAAATGGGTTAGAATCTAACCGTTTTCCTGGGTGTCATAAAGGCCAGCAAGTTGTTCCCAACCAAGTCCACAACCACTTTGATTGCAATGTCTGAAAGGTGGCAAGAGCAAATTAATTACATTTTACAAGATACAAGTAAACAGTCTTAATTATCTATACAAACTGGTCTTGCATACATTTAAATGGCAATGAAAAAGATTTTGCAATTAATTAACAGACAGCTGATATGTTAAAGTTATGCCTCAGGTAAACATTAGCCTTAAACCTCCATATCTAACACATGTCTGCTTGCAACCGGCTTCAACGCACCTAAATAAACAACGTGGTTATTAGATGCAGTTTGTAAAGGAGCACTAACCCTCGGTGTCTTGACCGACCCGCCACAGTAATTATAACTAACGTTAAGCATTACCTTAGCTAACCTTTGGTTAAGTAAGCTACTGTTAGCTAGTTAATGTTCAACACAGAAACCCGTTACCTACGTTACCTACGTTACATGGTTAAAGAAAAGTAAACACTCAAATATTAGAGAGCTAACTAAGTTAACTTACTCTTGTTTCTCCCTCAGTCGTTTGATCTCTCTCTCTCTCTCTCTCTCTCTCTCTCTCTCTCTCTCTCTCTCTCTCTCTCTGTCAGAGACACGTTCATTTAGTCTCTGAGACAATGGAGAGTACTAAATATTCAATCCATGGTAGCTACTAGTGATGGTGAGATGAAGCTTCCTGAAGCTTTGAAGCTTTCCATCCAATTGGTTCACTCATGGTGAAGCTTCATGGTGCTTCATTTGCTCTACTGCGCCATCAAGTGGACAATAAAAGTAAAACAGGCAGAGTGATGATAATGACACCATGGCTTTGGTGTGTGAAGCTTTGAATTGAATAAATGAATGAATGATGTTTGTGATGCCAATATATAAATTATGAACTTCTTAATATGGTGTCTGTCTTTATGATACAATGGTGGGGTCAAAAGGAAAGTGGAACCAAATTGGGGAGAGGGTTGTGATGAGATGGGCAAAAATACATCAAAATGCATTTTGATACAAAATACAAAATACCCCTCAAATAAATGTATTAAAATAAAATACAAAATACTGGTGCCAGAAAATGTAACAAACACAATACATGTATTTTGTATTTAAAATATAGGAAATACTTTTTACTAGATTTTCTGTTTTCTCACAATTTGGTATAGCAGAGCATTCAGGTTTGGGCTATATAATGTACACAAAGCTCTGGTGAACCCCACAAAAAGGAAGAACAGTCACAGAATGTCAGTGTCACTAAGCAAAGCTGTTAAACGACAACAACTTGATGATGTATATACATATTTTTATTAATGGGACTTAACAGCCCATAAACTTTGGCTTTGTATCAACAAGAAAATATTCACCACATATGAATAGCATCACACATTAGGCCTATGTATACGATAAAAGCAAAACATATAATTAAAACCAGTTGAACATGGGTAAAGAGCCTAAATAAATTACTGTACATCAAATTCTGAACAGAAAAATGAATAAAAATAAAAGGAAATAAAAAGGTAATAAAATAAATTGGATATTTAATGTTTTTTAGTTTTCTTTAACAAATGGACATCTACTGTCATAGCCTGGCTAACTGTGAACTATATTATCTGCCAGTAATTGATATGGCATTATGACATTCACATTGAGAAGATACAGCATAACTTGTAATACAGGGCAAGAGTAGACGGTCAGACGTCTCTTGATAAGGTCATCATGAACATACAAGCTCCCAATCTCCCTCTTCCTATAGCTAGCTACTCCACTGATAAGTTAACTAGCTAAACACTGGCTATGCACTAGCCTAGACAGCATGCTAGCGTCATTAGCATGTTAGCATCGATCGCTAGCTTGATATTATAACCATCACCATGTATATACAATAGGCTATGCAGCCAGACCCAGACATAAATTATACATCAAGCTAGTTGACATCTGTCACACTCAGATAAAATATTTACCTTGACAGACAATCCGTTGAACTTGAAGACCTGAAGACTGAACTCGTGAACTGTTTTTTGATTCGTGGAGAAAGTATTTTGAGTATTTTAAATACAAAATTACTCCACTCTAAAGTATTTTGTTACAAATTACGTTAGATTTTTTATCGGCCCTATCAAATACAAATTACAAAATACTCAAAAGTAATTGAAATGCGTATTTCAAATACAAGTAATAGAAATACTGCCCATCTCTGACTGTGCTTATGTTACTAGGACAACATTTTATTCATTTTTATTTAAAAATAACAACTTTTACACAGTGCTGGGCTTCAGGCGATTTCCATCGCAAAAAAAGAAGCTTGAATATAAAACAAACGCACAATAAAGTGGTACGCCGGCCCGCGAGGCTTCGAACGTCACCACGTACGTCATCAACACAAGCCTCGATACGCGCTTCACAAAATCTTCCTGGATTACTCGACACACGCTTCGAAGCCTCGACACGAAAGGACACATCACTAGTAGCTACTAGAATCACAACATGTTGACAAGAAACAGAATTTAGAAATGTTCCGTCATTATGATCCTTGAAATCAATGAACTGAAGATCACAACATTTACAGGACAAACTCTTGATTAATTCAGAAAAAACGCAGAGACATAAATTATTCTTTACTTTGGCCTGGTGCTCGAAAAAAGGAAATATACAAGCAAACTATTCACACAACACAACAAGACCCTGTGTGTGTGTGTGTGTGTGTGTGTGTGTGTGTGTGTGTGTGTGTGTGTGTGTGTGTACATGTGAATTTACATTTGTGTTACCAGTATTGATTTCAGCAGAAACCCCAACAGCAGAAGTATTAAAGTGTAACTATGGTGGATTTGTTTTAGATGAACACATCTTTATGTGTGAAGAGAGCTGTGATGCTTTCATTGTTCTGAAGATCTCCAAAAAGAATCATCCTCATTTTATTTAAACAAATATTTCACCAGAGGAAATTACATTTACTTAATTTAAACTAAACAATCCCAGTAATTTAATGTTACCATTGATCATATTTTTCAAATATATTTTCTTTGTATTAAAATCGATAATCATCTACAAATAGATTCCCAACCCTGATTCAATCGGTTTATGATATGAATGATGAATAACTGATGAATCCACAGTTTATGGAGGAGAATGTGGTGACGTCATTTCTTGATCCAGTGCAATATTTGTCCAATCACAGAAGGTTCTTCTGCTCATAGTTTCCAGCAGCTTTGTTTCACAACAGCTGGGAAGAGTTCATGTCCCACATGAAGCAACTCACTGTGTGCAGGGCGCTGAGGTCATCACTTAGGCTCAGGGTTCAGTTTCTCAGAGAGCTCAGAGCTGTTGTCAGGAGTCGGAGGTCATTTGGCTGGAATAAAAAGCAAAGACACCATTTTAGTTCTCCAGAGTCAAAATGTCTGAATGTCTTCTAACACCTTCCTCCCAGTGGATATGATCCCCTCTCCTAGTCTCTCACTCTGATGACTAAATCTCTTCTCTTCCTTCACTTCTCTCTGACATCATCACGCTATCATCACTGTGGGATGCACAAGCAGCTCCAGAGTGGAAGCCTGTAACTTTGTGATCCTAAGCACACCGCTCACTCTGACTCCTCTTGGAGATGAAAAGGGCTTTTATTCACCATCTGTCCCTTGTGCCAAAAATAAACATGACAAAACAGACAATATTCCAATAAGATATTACAGCTACATACATACATACATATACATATATATATATATATATATATATATATATCCGTGTGCTGAAAACTGTGTAGAAAACAACCAGCCACCTTAACGTGTCAGTTGATTGTCTAAAAGTAAACCGGCATTAAACATAATATATGAAGAATAGAAGCGAATATGATGAAATAACATATAAATAATGATGAATGTTTCACTAAAATATGAATTTGGCTCTTCTAGTCATGTCCTCATGACATTACCGCTGACTGTTGAAGTTTGCTTCACTGTCACATTCTGGATAAAAGCATCAACTCAAAGCCTAAAGTTCAGATACTAATCAAATACTAACGTCTCTGTTTGGGTCTCTCACCTTTCCTCTTCCTGTAAGCCATGACTCCAACCACAGCGAGAGCAAGAACAGCCACTACAGCGAGGATGATGATGATGGCCATGTAAGAAGACTTCTCTGTTGAGCAGAAAACAACAATAAAACAGTCACAACCTGAACAGGTGAAGCAGGTTAGAAGAGAAGAAGATCCATTTATCAAGCAGACCACAATCCTGAATACACACACCACATGTGGGTCATGATCTTTATCTGGTCTGTACATGATGACTGTATCTACGCTTGTTGATCGTGTCCAGCTGTGTTGTCTCTGTTTAGCTGTATTTTGGTTTTTGACACGACGAGAACTTCTGACAAACACATTCAACCTCCTTTCTGACTGTCAGCACACTTTGAATGAACTTTATTCGGCCTGATTCACTGAGACACGTACATTCATCCAGGTATTTAATCATTCCGTCTCCTCGTCTTCTAAAAGTGACCTACGATCTCTGAACTGTGGTTACTGTGAGAAAACTGAGCCTTAAAGCGCTTCTAGTGACGATCAGTGTGAATTATAATCTGTTTTCTTGAAGAATGTTTAAAACCATATTGAAACTTATTGTTTGTTGTACACCGAAACTTACTAGATGCGTCGTATAACAATAGTGCCTTATGGTATATTCATATACAGTAAGAAACCGAAGATAACAGGTTGACCATGAAAATGAAGTTCACCGGGGAGCCACCGACTCCCTTTTGACAAACCACAGATAACAGGTTGACCGTCTACTCCTTTTAGGAATAATGAGGCACCTGCTTCAGGAGATGCAGCGCTGAATCCCGGAAGTCGGAGGTGGAGCAGATCAAGGTCATAATCCAATCCCTGTATGAAACGTGTCGCTAACGTACGGAGAATAGGTGGACTTTACGGCAGGACATAAC
>JACSYO010001145.1:102500-127500 GCA_016806645.1 Ophiodon elongatus | reverse complement strand
TGTGGTCTGAATGACACGTGGACCATGTGGTCCTGTCAGCCTATTAAAACATGCTGCTCCTCTCATATGAGGACCCAGCAGAAGCAGCCTGCGTCCCGTTTACGGTCCTGCTCCGTACTTTGAGAAACCAGCAGTAATGTTCCTCTAGCAGCTGAGTGTCCTAAAGCCTCTGAGATGAACTGGTTCCTGCAGCAGAGTTCTCATGGACCAACTCACTGTGGACACTTCAGTAGAGTTCTGATCTGATCCAGTGGAGATAAAGGGTTAATGCTCTCTGCTGCTTATTATGGGATGGACAGAAACACTATCAGTGGAGGACAGCAGCACCCAGTCGCCTCAGGGTCAGTACTGTGTGTGTGTGTGTGTGTGTGTGTGTGTGTGTGTGTGTGTGTGTGTGTGTGTGTGTGTGTGTGTGTGTGTGTGTGTGTGTGTGTGTGTGCGCGTCATGTGTGTGTGAGAGTGTGTGTGTATGTGTGTGTGTCTTTGTGTGTCTCTCTGTGTGTGTGTCTCTGTGTGTGTGTGTGTGTGCGCGTGCGTGAGTGAGTGAGAGAGTGTGTATGTGCGAATGTGTGTGTGCGTGTGTGAGTGTGTGTGTGTGAGTGAGTGTGAGTGTGTGTGAGTGTGTTTGTGAGTGTGTCTATGTGTGTGTGAGTGTGTGTCATGTGTGTGTTTGTGTGTCCTCTGTCTCTGTGTGTGAGTGTGTAAATGTGGTGGCGTGCGTGTGTCTCTGTGTGTGTGTGTGTCTCTGTGTGTGTGTGTGTATGTATGTATATGTGCGTTTGTGTGTGTGTGTCATGTGTGTGTTTGTGTGTCTCTTTGTGTTTGTGTGTGTGAGAGTGTGTGTGTGTATGTCTCTGTGTGTGTGTGTCTCTGTGTGTGTGTGTGTGTGTGTGTGTCTCTGTGTGTCTCTCTCTGTGAGTGTGTGTGTGTGTGTGAGTGAGTCCCTGTGTGTGTGTGTGTGTGTGTGCGAGTGAGTGTGTGTGTGTCTGTGTGTGTGTGTGTGAGTGTGTTTGTGAGTGTGTCTATGTGTGTGTATGTGTGTGTCTCTCTGTCTCTGTGTGTGTGTGTGTGTGTAAGAGTGTGTGTGTGTGGCGTGTCTGTGTGTGTCTCTGTGTGTGTGTGAGAGAGAGAGTGTGTGTGTGTGTGTCTCTGTGTGTGTGTGTGTGTGTGTCTGTGTGTGTCTGTGTGTCTCTGTGAGTGTGTCTCTGTCTCTGTGTGAGTGTGTGTGTTTGTGAGTGTGTCTATGTGTGTGAGAGTATGCGTGTGTGTGTGTCATGTGTGTGTTTGTGTGTCTCTTTGTGTGTGTGTGTGTGTGTGTGTGTGTGTGTGTGTGCGTGTGTCTGTGTGCATGTCATCTGTGGAGTGTGTGCGAGGTCTGTGTGGAGTGTGTGTTGTGCGTGTGTGTGTGTGTCATGTGTGTGTTTGTGTGTCCTTTGGTTTGTGTGTGGAGGTGTGGTGTGTATGTCTCTGTGTGTGTGTGTGTGTGTGTTTGTGTGAGTGAGAGAGTGTGTGTGTGTGTGTGTGCGCGTGCGTGAGTGAGAGAGCGTGTATGTGCGAATGTGTGTGTGTTTGTGGGAGTTTTGTGTGTGCGTGTGCGAGTGAGTGTGTGTGTCTTTGTGTGTGTGTGTGTGCGAGGAGTGTGTGTGAGTGTGTGTGAGTGTGTCTATGTGTGTGTGAGTGTGTGTGTGAGAGAGAGCGTGTGTTTGTGCGTGTGTGTGTCATGTGTGTGTTTGTGTGTCCTTTGGTTTGGAGTGTGTCCCTGTGTGTGTGTGTGAGTGTGTGTGTGTGTGTGTGTGTGTCTCTGTGTGTGTGTGTGTGTGTCTCTGTGTGTGTGTGTGTATGTATGTATATGTGCGTTGTGTGCGTGTGTGTTTGTGCATGTGTGTGTCTGTCATGTGTGTGTGTGTCCTCTGTGTGTGTCTGGTGTGTCTCTGTGTGTGTGCTCGTGGAGTGTGTGTGTGTGTGAGTGTGTCTGTGTGTGTGTGTGTGTGTGTCATCTGTGTGAGTGTGTGCTGTGTGTGAGTGTATGTATGTATATGTGCGTTTGTGTGTGTGTGTGTCATGTGTGTGTTTGTGTGTCTCTTTGTGTTTGTGAGAGTGTGTGTGTGTGTGTGTGTGTTTGTGTGTGAGTCTGTGTGTGTGTGTGTGTGAGTGAGAGAGTGTGTGTGTGTCTGTGTGTGTGTGTGTGCGCGTGCGTGAGTGAGTGAGAGAGTGTGTATGTGCGAATGTGTGTGTGTTTGTGGGCGAGTGTGTGTGTGTGTGTGTGTGTGCGAGTGAGTGTGTGTGAGTGTGTTTGTGAGTGTGTCTATGTGTGAGTGTGTCTATGTGTGTGTGAGTGTGTGTGTGTGAGAGAGGTGTGCGTGTGTTTGTGCGTGTGTGTGTCATGTGTGTGTTTGTGTGTCTCTTTGTGTGTGTCTGTGTGTGTGTGTGTCTCTCTGTCTCTGTGTGTGTGTGTATGTATGTATATGTGCGTTTGTGTGTGTGTGTGTCATGTGTGTGTTTGTGTGTCTCTTTGTGTTTGTGTGTGTGTGTGTCTCTGTGTGTGCATGTGTGTGTGTGAGTGAGAGAGAGTGTGTGTGTGTGTGTCTCTGTGTGTGTGAGTGTGTCGCTGTGTGTGTGTGTGTGTGTGTGTGTGTGTGTTTGCGCGTGCGTGAGTGTGTATGTGCAAATGTGTGTGTGTGCGTGTGCGAGTGAGTGTGTGTGTGTGAGTGTGTCTATGTGTGAGTGTGAGTGTGTGTGTGTGAGAGAGAGGGTGCGTGTGTGTGTGTGTGTCATGTGTCTCTTTGTGTGTGTCTGTGTGTGTGTGTCTCTCTGTGTGTGTGTGTGTGTGTGTGAGTGTGTGTCTCTGTGTGTGTGTGTGTATGTATGTATATGTGCGTTTGTGTGCGTGTGTTTGTGCGTGTGTGTGTTCTGTCATGTGTGTCTGTGTGTCTCTTTGTTTGTGTCTGTGTGTCTCTGTGTGTGTGTTTGTGAGAGTGTGTCTGTGAGTGTGTGTGTGTGTGTGTGAGTGTGAGTGTGTGAGTGTGTTTGTCTATGCGTGTGTTTGTGAGTGTGTGTGTGTCTGTGTGTGTGTGTGTGTGTGTCTCTTTGTGTGTGTGTGTGTGTGTGTGTGTCTGTGTGTCTCTCTGTGTGTGTGTGTGTGTGTGGGCGAGTGTGTGTGTATGCGTGTGCGAGTGAGTGTGTGTGTGTGTGTGTCTCTGTGTGTGTGTGTGAGTGTGAGTGTGTGTGAGTGTGTTTGTGAGTGTGTCTATGTGTGTGTGTGTGTCTGTGTGTGTGTTTGTGTGTCTCTTTGTGTGTGTCTGTGTGTGTGTGTGTCTCTCTGTCTCTGTGTGTGTAAGAGTGTGTGTGTGTGTGTGTGTGTGCGCGTGTGTCTGTGTGCGTGTGTGTGTGTGTGTGTCATCTGTGTGTCTGTGTGTGTCTGTGAGTGTGTCTCTGTCTCTGTGTGAGTGTGAGTGTGTGCGAGTGAGTGTGAGTGTGTTTGTGAGTGTGTCTATGTGTGTGAGAGTATGCGTGTGTTTGTGCGCGTGTGTGTGTCATGTGTGTGTTTGTGTGTCTCTTTGTGTGTGTCTGTGTGTGTGTGTCTCTCTGTCTCTGTGTGTGTGTGTGTGCGTGTGTGTGTGTGTGTGTGTGTCATCTGTGTGTGTGTGTGCGTGTGTCTCTGTGTGTGTCTCTGTGTGTGTGCGTGAGTGAGTGAGAGAGTGTGTATGTGCGAATGTGTGTGTGTTTGTGGGCGAGTGTGTGTGTGTGCGTGTGCGAGTGAGTGTGTGTGTCTTTGTGTGTGTGTGTGCGAGTGAGTGTGTCTATGTGTGTGTGAGTGTGTGTGTGTGAGAGAGAGTGTGCGTGTGTTTGTGCGTGTGTGTGTCATGTGTGTGTTTGTGTGTCTCTTTGTGTGTGTGTGTGTCTCTGTCTCTGTGTGTGTGTGTGTATGTATGTATATGTGCGTTTGTGTGTGTGTGTGTCATGTGTGTGTTTGTGTGTCTCTTTGTGTTTGTGTGTGTCTCTGTGTGTGCATGTGTGTGTGTGAGTGAGTGTGTGTGTGTGTGTGTGTCTCTGTGTGTGTGAGTGTGTCCCTGTGTGTGTGTGTGTGCGCGTGCGTGAGTGTGTATGTGCAAATGTGTGTGTGTGCGTGTGCGAGTGAGTGTGTCTGTGAGTGAGTGTGTGTGTGAGTGTGTTTGTGAGTGTGTCTATGTGTGAGTGTGTGTGTGTATGTCTCTGTTTGTGTGTGTGTGTGTGTGTGTGTCTCTGTGTGTGTCAGTGTGTGTGTGTGTGTCTCTCCTGTGTCTCCTGTGTGTGTGTGTGTGTGTGTGTGTCTCGTGTGTGTGTGTGTGTGTGTGTGTGTCTCCTGTGTGTGTCAGTGTGTGTCTGTGTGTGTGTCTCTGTGTGTGTCAGTGTGTGTCTGTGTATGTGTGTGTGTTGTGTGTGTCTCTGTGTGTGTCAGTGTGTGTCTGTGTGTGTGTGTTTGTGTCTCCTGTGTGTCTCTGTGTGTGTGTGTGTGTGTGTGTGTGTGTGTGTCTCTGTGTATGTGTGTGTCTCTGTGTGTGTGTGTGTCTGTATGAGTGTGTCTAGGTGTGTGTGTGTTAGTGTCTCTGTGTGTTTGTTTGTGTGTGTCTGCGTGTGCGTGTGTGTGTGTTTGTGAGAGTGTGTCTGTGTTTGTGTGTGAGTGTGCGTGTATGTGTGTGTTTGTGAGTGTGTGTGTGTCTGTGTCTCTGCGTGTGTGTTTGTGAGAGTGTGTCTGTGTTTGTGTGTGTGTGTGAGTGTGCGTGGGTGTGTATGTGTGTCTCTGTGTGTGTTTTTGTGAGTGTGTCTGTGTGTGTATGTGTGTCTGTATGTCTGTGTGTCTGTGTGTGTCTCTGTGTGTGTGTCTCTGTGTGTGTGTTTGTGTGTGTGTTTGTGTGTGTCTGTGTGTGTCTGTGTGTGTGAGTGTCTCTGCGTGTGTTTGTGAGAGTGTATGTGTCTCTGTATGTTGTTGTGGTTGTGTGTGTGAGTGTGTGTGTGTTTGTGTGTGTGCGTCTCTGTGTGTGTGATTGTGTGTGAGTGTGTGTGTGTGGGGCGTGGTGTGTGTGTGTTGATGTGTGTGTGTGGGGTGTGTGTGTGTTGTGTGTGGTGTGTTGTGTGGTGTGTGTGTGTGTGTGTGTGTGTGTTGTGTGTGTGTGGTGTGTTGTTTGTGTGTTTGGTGTTTTGGGTGTGTGTTGGTGGTGTGGTGTTTGTTGTGGGTGGTGTGTCTCTGTGTGTGTGTGAGTGTGTGTGTGTGTGTCTCTGCGTGTGTGTGTGTGTGTGTGTCTCCGTGTGTGAGTTTGTGAGATTGTGTCTGAGTGTGAGTGTGTGTGTCTCTGTGTCTGTGTGTGTGTGTGTGTGTGTGTGTCTCTGTGTGTGTGTGTGTGTGTGTGTGTGTGTGTGTGTGTGTGTGTGTGTGTGTGTGTGAGATGTCAGAATCCTCCACTGTCCTCTGCGTCTGAATGCATGTTCCTCATGTTTATGACTTTAATAATTCTGCACCGCTCACAAAACTCTTTTGCAAATCTGTCCGAGAATAAATCTATTTCCTGTTAATCCATCAAATACTTCAACAGTACTGCCAGACGGAGGCGGGCCTTCTGAGGCCGATACTGATGTCAACACAGTTGAAATATGAAATGTATCAGCTGATGGTGTTTTTGATATGAACACATAACATAAACACACTTGATACAGATTCATTAGTTGTTGTTTTTTGTGACTAAGACAGAAACTAAGTGGAACATTTCACAGTTTCAGAGTGAACTGCTGCTCTCTGGTGGACAAACTATGTCATGACGGCTGTTTATGAACGAGCTCAAACTTAGTCTCACATTTCTTCACTTCTATTTCTTATTACTCTTCAGGAATTTATGTATATCCACCAATATATATATCTATATATAAATATAGATATCTATCTATATATAAATATAGATATAGATATGTGTTGATGTGTGTTTCAGTGTGTGGAGTCAAATATCATAATCATCTCTAGAGAATATGTGGAGGTCAAACAATACCACCATATGAACTCCATGTTGATGTTTTTCTGAGTGCACGTATTATCCTCTGGATCTTTGTTTGTTATTTATTAACCATGAGAGGCTGATAGAGAATATGATGTTCCTCTGGTTCCTCTCCAGTCATGAAACATGTATTATTGAGTGACAGACTACACTTTATGTTTCCTGTTGGAAGTGCACACTGAAGTGACCGAAGAACAAAGATAATTCATGAGCGCCGCGTGAAGCGTCAGTCATCTAGTTTATTAGTGAACGATATTAAATATCGCACCGACCAAAGCAGGAAGTAGTTAAACAACCATCAACTGACTTGTTGGTTCAGAGTAAAAGTCCCAAACCTCCACAGCAGCCTGGAGAGATGACGCGTGCTGACGTGTTTCCTGACTGCATCAATATGTGCATTATGTCTCACGGATGAAGAGAACTCACACTAAATATTGACACACTTTCATAAACAACAGTCATCGTTAACAGCACTAAATGAAGCGCAGCGCACATTTCTGTACACAACGTGAACAAGTTAAATACCGACGTAGAAGCGCGCGCTACTTATAGTGTTGTTGTGACGTCACGTTCTCATATCGTCGCGCTGTGCTCCTGATCTGATGACGTAGAGGCCGGAATCAAAGAGGCAGCAGAGGGAGAGAAGCAACACACTTGTGTCCAACAGAACATGTGAGGAAAGGGCGTTCATCATGAATTTATTGATTATCTTTACCAAATTATATATTCATAAGTGTAAGTTTACAAGACAAATACCTATTTTATGTGTTTTTTTACAAAGAGTTTGAAATGTATATAAAAACTCTGAAGAGCTGTTCTAACAAAAAGGCCATGAGAAGTTTTTGCCGTTTCTTATTGACAATTTATGAAATTGTACATGTGCGCAATTGTTGAATAAAGAATGAAAAAAAATAAAATGAAAAAAAATGTCCTTCTTCGCTGAGTCGCTCGAGGAAACAGCGGCTCCCTCACCAACACGTCGGGATCCACTCACGTGGGCTCGAAGACTATTTGTGACTTTTTTATAATTTTTCATATCGTCAACGAGGAAGTGGCGGAACTAAACACCCGAGAGCTGATGAGACTCAGTGTAGGAAGACACGCAGCGTCTCTTCTCGGACACTCAAACTACTTGTGAAACAAAGTGTTCACTCACCTGCCGCCGCGCCGTGAAGGCTGAGCATCAGGAGACTCAGAGTCCACGTCTCCATCGGGACGGGTCAAGGCTCAAGTTCTGGTTCTTCTTATTCTTCAGGAGGAGAAGCGACGCGGTCCTTTCAGCTCCGGGATCAGGACTGAAGTGAGGGAGGGAGGAGGAGGAGCGCTGCCTTCAACCTCCATCTGAGCCAATGGGGATTTAAGCTGAGCGTGTACGTCACTTAAAACTAGGTAGAAGTGACCCACTCAGGTTGTAAGAGAAAGTGAAAGTAAGGTTGTGACGATGTTCAATTCAATTCGATTCATTTTATTTTTGTATAGCCCAAAATCACAAATTACAAATTGTCCTCAGAGGGCTTTACAATCTGTACACATGCGACATCCAAACACAAACATCAGATGAGCTCATCTCTGTCCGACAGGCCGAGTGCTGCTGAACCGACTCAGAGCTGTGGACGCTGGAAACTGCTGGAAGGAGAGAAATGTAACACCTCTGTTGATGTTTGATCACCTGATGCTGCTTTTCATTTTGACAACGTTTACACTCTGTTTCACCCCTCATCACTTATTGTTGATGAAGCACTTTATAAAAGGTTATGGATTCAATTTGATTAAAAATACTCATCCTTTGTTCTCACTGCTTTACTGAGACAGTATTATTTATGATTATTACAATAGTATTTATTAATTTTTCGTAACCCAATTTGTGTTATGGTTTTAGAAACCGTTTTTGTTTCGTGTTTTTTGTCTGCCTTGGGCTGGATTTCTCTTGTTTCCTGTTTTAGAGAGGATGCTTTTATTTTGAAGGCGGCTCACGGAATAAAAACGGAAGTCGCTTTGTGCGCGGTTTTTGATGTAAAAGTTACGAAAATATGTTTGAGTTTTGAATGCAAATGGACAGGATGAAGCACTTTATAAAAGGTTATGGATTCAATTTGATTAAAAATACTCATCCTTTGTTCTCACTGCTTTACTGAGACAGTATTATTTATGATTATTACAGTTTTATTTATTATTATTACAGTAATATTTATGACTATTATAGTGTAAGCGACGTGGGTGTATGATCGGGAATAAATCAGTCCAACACGTTCTGGGTTTTCCTCATAACTTTAGTAAAGTTCCAACAGCAACACTCCAACCTACAGTCAAGTCCACGTTCTTTCTCCTCCCCCTCTTCTTCTCTCCCTCACTTTACCCTCTCACCTCCAGACGCCCGAACAGCGCCGACTAGTGGTCAGAACCTTTATCTGATTATCATCTTAACAGAACTAAATACTAATACTAAATATGTGTATGCAAGATGACACAATTTCACTCTTACAATAGTATTATTTATTATTATTAAAGTATTATTACAGTTTTATATATGACTAATACATTAATATTCATGACTATTACAGTGTTATTCATGACTATTACATTGTTTATTATTACAATATTATTTATGATTATTACAGTAGTATTCATGACAATTACAGTAACGTTCACGACTATTGTAGTAATATTCATGACTATTACAGTTAATGATTATTATAGTAATATTTAGTTTATTACAATATTAATCATGATAATTACAGTAAAATAAAAAATACTACAATAATAATGATGATCAATACTTGAGTTTATGTCTACTGATCAATACCTGAGGTACTCTGTGTTTACCTTCACAAAGAAGTCAGCAGTGTGACAGCGCCCCCGGGCCCTCGTCTCCCTCGTCCTGCCGCGTGACCCCAATGACTTCCGGTTTGCGCCGACGTGCGCGTCACGCCTCGCCGACGTCTGGCGCAGCGATCCGCGCTGCCGTCTGTGCGCCCCAGAAGTCCCGTCACATCCCTCTGCCGTCCTTTTATATTCCTTTCAAGTCCTCGTCGTCTGTCTCCGCGTTGCGGCGGGGTCCTTCCACCGTCCCGTGTCGTCGTCATTTTAGTATGTCATCCTGTTGCCCGTTCCGCTTCAGGTTTCAAAGGACCTCCCCGATCGCGCAATGCATTGTCTCTAACTGCCGTGGCATAATTTACACACGGTAACCATAATACGATTTAAGCATACGGTAGTTTTAACACGTGGTAATTATGAACTAGTCTAAACATACTGATTATGAAATAGTCTAAACATACTGATTATGAATGTTTTGTTTGATTGTTACAAAAATAAATAATGAAAATGTTACAAAATATTAATTATGGAGAAATTACAAAATATTAATTATGAAAAAGTTACAAAATAAAGGCACGAGACAGTTGCTTTAGGAGCTTTCTTCATTTAACCTTAACAATCCCCCCTTTCTCACTGTTTTACAGTGAGAACCAAAACCCTGGAAAACACAACTAGATCACAATGAGCTTTGATGGATGTTTCAACCTCAGATGCCCGTCGTCCGTGTCTTTATACCCTCATTCCCCTAGCTGTGTCCCCCCTAGCTAAAACATTGGCATCCCGCAGTATTACATTATCATATACATCAATCGTCTCCCTTCGATAGTGAACCTACTGAGTTTATTAATCGCTATAACAGACCTCCCATGCAAGGTATACAATAACAACCGCAAGGGTCGAGTATGGAAGCTGTAACACAAAGGGTGGTTAACGCGGACAAAATGCACTTTTCCATTTGCCATTCATATTACCCAACCAGTTAGCGAGGGAGTCATCAATCCCTGAGTCGTCTGCCAGCTAACTCAGCGCCGTCAGTCCTGCGAGGGCTTTTGTCACCGAGCCATCAGGAGCTGTGTTGTTGGGGATGAAGGTACAACAAGCGGACCCACAAATTTTGAGCACACACACCTCCCTTTTCTGCTAGGATCAGGTCGACCACCCGAAGAAGGTGGATTCAAACCCAGCAGAGATCTGATTCCGGGCTCTAAACTCATTAGACCCCCCCCCTGGTACTCCTATAGACGCATGCTTGTCAAAGGAGCCTCCTGGGGAGGTGCTCCCTCGGGATCTGCTTGTGAATTTGGTGTGAGGAGAAACACGGTTTGCATAGGTTTTATCATTCACTGGTAATATATAGAAAAGCAATACTCCTTGATTTAAACAGTCTGTTACAACAAAAAACAACCTTATAGAACAGAAAAGGCAATATCAAAACTCGTCTGAGGACAGCTTCTCACCGTCTCTGGGAGGAATGACCTAATTTTTGCGCTTCTGTCGTCCATGGAGTCTGATTACCCTTCCAATCCCATCTACCTCAATTATGTTAACATTAATTCTCAGTGTGCAAAACGTACGCCAAATATATTGTCTGCAATGGCAAAATGGTTAGTTTCTATTTTTTTAACCGAACACAACAAGCAGTACAATTTATAAAACACACTGTGACATCAATGTCACAGATTTCACAGAATCATGCCAACATTCATAACTACGCAAAGCGTACATGGTTATTTACAGTCAGTGTTCTCAGTCATTGGTCAGTTTGGTCTGTCGTTATTTCTTCAACGTCTTTAGTCTATCCCTGTGTGTATCCCTGTGTGTATCCCTGTGTGTATCCCTGTGTGTATCTGTCCCTGTGTGTATCCCTGTGTGTATCCCTGTGTGTATCCCTGTGTGTATCCCTGTGTGTATCTGTCCCTGTGTGTATCCCTGTGTGTATCCCTGTGTGTATCCTGTGTCTATCTGTCCCTGTGTGTGCGTGTTTATATGTGTATATCTCTCTCCGTGCGTGTGTGTGTCTCTGTGCTCCTGACTCTGTGCTCACCTCTCTCTCTCTGTTCACCTTCTGCCTCTCTCTCTGTGCTCACCTGTCCCCACCTGCCTGTCTCTCTCTGTTCACTTGCCTGTCTCTTTCTGCTCTCTTTTTGTGTGTGTCTGTGTCTATCTATCTTTCTCTCTCCGTGTGTGTGTGTGTGTGTGTGTGTGTGTGTGTGTGTGTGTGTGTGTGTAGGACCTGAATCCTTGGTAGAAATGGTTATGGTCCAGGTCCTGTCGTCCTTTCCTGTTGTTCCTCCTCCGCCTGCAATCTCTCGCAGTTCCATTTCCTCCATACTTGAGCAGGCCCCGACTCTCACGCCGGAGCCTTCCTATTTCTCAGGAAAATTCATATGAGACAAGTTATTTGTTCTTTTAGTTTCACATTTCTCTTTCCGACCGGTCTTGCGTCTCCGCGCCTCATTCAATCACACCTTAGCCTCCGCTAAACGCTCTTTCCCTTATTCCCACCAGTTCTCTGTTCAATTTCTAAAGTCAAAATATGACTTGGTATATAAATCATCTCTAGTTGCACTTATTTTTTTTACTACATGTAGGTCTAGTTTCTAAATAGTTTATATTTTATATACTTACGTATATATATACATATATTTATTTATTATAGCTTCAAACCGAATCTATATTCAGTGTTGAATCAAACTACTCCTCACCGCTAGGGGTCACCCCCTTATAAAATCAATGGCTGTTACTTATCACAGCCCTTCCCCCACAATTCCTTTGTCTATAACTTTCCTTTGTCCTTCCAGGATCTGGCTCGAAGCTCAAAGCTAGGCCACAATCAACAACTTTATCTAAATTCGGCACCTTTACAGAAAAAAATCTTATTCTTCCCCTTTTGTAATATTCCCTCTGTACCCCTTAGTTCCCCGTACACAGTTAAATCCACCCCACAGAGAGCTAATGGTTCTCTGAAACACAATGGCGCCACAACAACACTATCCGCAAATCGTCACCTGTCGAACGACCCCCATTCGCAACTCATCGCCGACTTCCTCACGTGTCTCGTCGAGCCACGTGGTAACCTCGTGGTTCAGAACCCCGTTGTAAACCAGCAGTAGAGACACGTGGTCTTTGTTCAGCACTCAGCACTCTTATATCCTCGTTTACAACGCCTCGTCCATCGACGCTCCGCCTGCAGTTGGCGCCAAACAAGTTAACAAGCTTGGTTTTAACAGATTTATAACAATTTATCCTTTATATGTTATAAGAATAACAATTTAACCTTTATATGTTTTTTTACTTATTCGCCGATAGGTCACGTTCCTGGCTGAACGACGAACCGCGTTTTGGAATTTCAGATATGTATTCAACAGTTATTGTATTCAATGTGAAATTATGCCTTCACTCTTAACATTTAACTTCAGCAAAAAAAACAGAACCATACAGTGACCCACTCAGGTTGTAACGTGAAAGTGAAAGTAAGGTTGTGACGATGTTCAATTCAATTCATTTTATTTTTGTATAGCCCAAAATCACAAATTACAAATTGTCCTCAGAGGGCTTTACAATCTGTACACATACGACATCCAAACACAAACATCAGATGAGCTCATCTCTGTCCGACAGGCCGAGTGCTGCTGAACCGACTCAGAGCTGTGGACGCTGGAAACTGCTGGAAGGAGAGAAATGTAACACCTCTGTTGATGTTTGATCACCTGATGCTGCTTTTCATTTTGACAACGTTTACACTCTGTTTCACCCCTCATCACTTATTGTTGATGAAGCACTTTATAAAAGGTTATGGATTCAATTTGATTAAAAATACTCATCCTTTGTTCTCACTGCTTTATTGAGACAGTATTATTTATTATTACAGTTTTATTTATGACTATTACAGTATTGTTTATTATTATTAGAGTTTTATATATGACTAATACATTCATATTCATGACTATTACAGTATTATTCATGACTATTACATTGTTTATTATTACAATATTATTTATGATTATTACAGTAGTATTCATGACAATTACAGTAACGTGCATGACTATTATAGTAATATTCATGACTATTACAGTATTGTTTATGACTATCCATCCATCCATTTTTCTCCGCTTATCCGGGGTCGGGTCGCGGTGGCTGTAGGCCTAGCAGGCCGACCCAGGCTTCCCTCTAACCCGCAACACGTTCCAGCCCGTTCTGGGGGATCCCGAGGCGTTCCCAGGCCAGCTGGGAGATATAATCCCTCCAGCGTGTCCTGGGTCTTCCCCGGGGCCTCCTACCAGTTGGGCGTGCCTGGAAAACCTCTAACGGGAGGCGTCCAGGAGGCATCCTGATCAGATGCCCGAACCACCTCAGCTGACTCCTTTCGATACGAAGGAGTAGCGCCTCAACTCCAAGTTCCCTCCGGATGTCCGAGCTCCTTACCCTATCTCTAAGGCTGAGCCCGGCCACCCTACGGAGAAAACTCATTTCGGCCGCTTGTATCCGAGACCTCGTTCTTTCGGTCACGACCCAGAGTTCGTGACCATAGGTGAGGGTCGGAACGTAGACCGCCCAGTAAATTGAGAGCTTTGCCTTCCGGCTCAGCTCCTCTTCACCAAGACGGTCCGGTGCAGTGCCTGTTTTACTGCTGCAGCCGCACAGATCCGTCGGTCGATCTCCCGCTCCATCTTACCCTCACTCGTGAACAAGACCCCGAGATACTTGAACTCCTTCGCTTGCGGCAGGCACTGCGTCCCCACCCGGAGGGAGCAATCCACCGGTTTCCGGCAGAGCACCATGGCCTCGGATTTGGATGTGCTTACCCTCATCCCCGCCGCGTCACACTCGGCTGCAAATCGCCCCAGTGAATGCTGGAGGTCATGGTCCGAAGAGGCTAACAGGACCACATCATCTGCGAACAGCAGAGAGGCGATCCAGAGACCCCCGAACCCGACGTTCTCCTCCCCCCGGCTACGCCTAGATATCCTGTCCGTGAAAGTCACGAACAGGACCGGTGATAAAGGGCAGCCCTGGCGGAGGCCTGTACAATAAAAAAAATACTACAATAATAATGATGATCAATACTTGAATTTCTCTCTACTGATCAATACCTGAGTTTATCTCTGTGTTTACCTTCACAGAGAAGTCAGCAGTGTGACAGCGCCCCCCTGTGGCTGATTCATGTATCTGCCTTTGAACGCCTCATGAGAAACCACGTGAGGACGTCACATGACTTTCTGCTGGCGTCACTTTGTCAACACGTGGTGATGATCGAGGCCTCTGATCACCTGTATTGATCAGATGAACACACACACAAGTCTATACTGTGACTTTCTATGACTTCACTATGTTTTTCTCTGACTTTTTATGACATACTATATTATTCGACATACTATACCATTACCTTTCTGGACATACTTTGGTATGCCTTTTTTTCCTTGTATGACGTGCTATGCTATGACTTTGTTGCAGGCAATAGTTTGACTCTATTTTGCCTTTCTTCCAACATACATCACTTAAACATAATAATTAATTGATGCAAACTTTAGCACATAACCTCTTTGGACAAATATACACTATAAAAACAAGCTGCGTAATGTAACACCTCGGAGAATGGCGTGTACGAATACTTTTTAAGACCCGGCAGGAAGAGCAGGAAGAGGTCAGGAGGTTTAACTCAGTACTTTTATACTTTCAGACTCGGTGTCGAGTGAGTGTTGAATTAAAGGTTACCTGCGAGTCTGACTGATGATGTTTTTTTGTTTTTCAAGTTTCCTTTTGTTTTTCTTCATCTTATCAAAACGGCACATGAATGTAAAACACCATCACCGTCAAACAGAAATGTCCCACGGGCCTCGAATGCATCAGTCAAATGAGCCGATGTGATAATAAAGTGTCACTGAATCCATCCAACAGGTGGATACTGAAAGACTTCATTACCCAGAAGGCATCAGGATCATCTGTTGCCGTGACGCACACACACACAGTCCTGTAGTGGCAACATGTTTTGCTTGTTCTGAGAATCTTGTTTTATGTCAAATGTTCCTGAAAACTAAATGTCTCCTATTTTCTATGTAAACCGGCTGTTTTTGGCTAAATAATAAAATCGTAGCATACGATGTGCATCTGATGACGAAGGACGCGCGTTTGTCTTTTATTATGACGACACTCATTTGTGTTTTAGATCAAAGTTACGTTTATTTAAAAAAAGACGGGAGGAGGAAATATTTAGTTTGATTGTGAGCTTCAGCTGTAAAATAGATTTGTGTTCAACTTTGGCTACAAATTGCAGGAAAGTACATTTTGATTATCTCTTATAATAAATAATATTATAATAAACTAATCCTTCTCCGTGAATCGCCACCTTAACATGGTGGAGGAGTATGAGTGGCTCAGTGATCCTGGGAGCTATGTTGTAAGGGGCATCAGCCCCTGGTAGTGTCTCCCAAGACAAACAGGTCTCAGGGGAGAGCCCAGACTAAGAGCGGTTCAAAAAACCCTGATGAATTGTGGCCCACGGACTATAGCCACCTTGCCCGGACCAGGGAAACCGGGGATCCCTCCCGGAGCCAGACCCAGAAGGGGAGCTCGTAGGCGAGCGTCTGGTGGCTGGGCCTTTGCCTATGGGGCACGGTCGGGCTCAGCCCGAAGAAACACCATGGAGCAGCCATGGACCCACCACCCGCAGGGATAAGCATCAAGGGTCGGATGCTATGTAGATAGGGTGACTCATAAGTGTACCTGGTACCAGAACACATTAGGCTGTAGATCAATGATCGACTTTGTAATCGTATCATCTGATCTGCGGCCGTATGTCTTGGACACTCGGGTGAAGAGAGGAGCAGAGCTGTCAACTGATCACCACCTGGTGGTGAGTTGGATCAGATGGCAGGGGAATCGGCTGGAGAGACCAGGCAAGCCCAAACGTGTAGTGAGGGTGAACTGGGACCATCTGGCAGAGGATCCTGTCCGGGAGGTCTTCAACTCCCACATCCGGAAGAACTTCTCACGCATCCCAAGGGAGGCTGGGGACATGGAATCCGAGTGGACCATGTTCAAAGCCTCTATTGTGGACGCGGCCGCTAAGAGCTGTGGTCGGAAGGTCACCGGTGCCTGTCGTGGCGGCAACCCGAGAACCCGGTGGTGGACACCAGGGGTGAGGGAAGCCGTCAAACTGAAGAAGGAGGCATCTTGGGCCTGGTTGGCTCAGGGGTCTCCTGAAGCAGCTGAGAGGTACCGGCAGGCCAAAAGGGCTGCAGCTGCGGTGGTCGCGGACGCTAAAACTCGGGCATGGGAGGAGTTCGGGGAGGCCATGGAGAAGGACTTTCGGTTGGCCTCAAGGAAGTTCTGGCAAACCATCCGACGGCTCAGGAAGGGAAAGCAGGGCTTACCCCAGGCTGTGCTCAGCACGGGGGGGGAATGCTGACCCGGACGGGGGACATCGTTGGGCAGTGGAAAGAGCACTTTGAGGAACTCCTAAACCCGGCCAACATGTCCTCTAGAGAGGAGGCAGCACCTGAAGACTCGGGGGGGGGGTAAGATCCGCCCTGAGATGCTGAAGGCGCTGGACGTTGTTGGGCTGTTGGGCTGTCTTGGCTGACACGCCTTTTCAATGTCGCATGGGGGTCGGGAACAGTGCCCATGGACTGGCAGACCGGGGTGGTGGTTCCCATTTTCAAAAAGGGGGACCGGAGAGTGTGCTTGAATTATCGGGGTATCACACTCCTCAGCCTACCGGGGAAAGCGTATGCCAGGGTGCTGGAAAGGAGGCTCCGACCGATTGTCGAACCTCGGATTCAAGAGGAGCAGTGCGGATTCCGTCCCGGTCGTGGAACAGTGGACCAGCTCTTTACCCTCGCAAGACTACTGGAGGGGTTCTGGGAGTTTGCCCAAACAGTCTACATGTATTTTGTGGACTTGGAGAAGGCTTTCGACCGGGTCCCTCAGCGATTTGCAGCCGAGTGTGAAGCGGCGGAGATGAGGGTAAGCACCTCCAAATCTGAGGCCATGGTGCTCTGCCGGAAACCGGTGGATTGCTCCCTCCGGGTGGGCACGGAATGCCTACTGCAAGCGAAGGAGTTCAAGTATCTCGGTGTCTTGTTCACGAATGAGGGTAAGATGGAGCGGGAGATCAACCGACGGATCGGTGCGGCTGCAGCAGTAAAACAGGCGCTGCACCGGACCGTCTTGGTGAAGAGGAGCTGAGCCGAAAGGAGAAGCTCTCAATTTACCGGACGGTCTACGTTCCGACCCTCACCTATGGTCACGAACTCTGGGTCGTGACCGAAAGAACGAGGTCTGGGATACAAGCGGCCGAAATGAGTTTTCTCTGTAGGGTGGCCGGGCTCGGCCTTAGAGATAGGGTAAGGAGATGAGTTTCCTCCGTAGGGTGGCCGGGCTCGGCCTTAAAGATCGGGTAAGGAGCTCGGAGTTGAGGCGCTACTCCTTCGTATCGAAAGGAGTCAGCTGAGGTGGTTTGGACATCTCATCAGGATGCCTCCTGGACGTCTCCCGTTAGAGGTTTTCCAGGCACGCCCAACTGGTAGGAGGCCCCGGGAAAGACGCTGGAGGGATTATATCTCCCAGCTGGCCTGGGAACGCCTCGGATCCCCCAGAACGAGCTGGAACGGCCTGCTGCCACCGCGACCCGACCCCGGATGCCAATGGATAATAAACTAATCAAATATTGAATATTACTACAGAAGCTCGGAGGCAAAAGGGGAAAAAAAGAAAAAATTAGGGGATCCTCTTTTTAAGTCTGATTGTTTTCTCTACTGTGTTTACAACTTAATAAATGTCTAAGAATAAGTTCCTAAATTAATTGTTTCTCCATCTGTGAGACACATGGTGGGGGGCGGGGGGGGAGTGAAATGTTCTCACCTCTGTAGAAATGTGTGAAAAGAAATAAAATAATTTGCGGGTGATTTTATTTGTTTTTGTCAAGATTATTTAATTAATTGGAAAATAACGACGCTCTATTTTATTACCCTGATTATTTAGAGGTTGTGAAAAAAACACGCCCCATTTTGTTATAGTTTTTGTTTTGCCCAATGTTCAAAACATTCTGAAAGAACATAATACAAATATATATATTTATATTTTTTGCACTTTAAGATTTAAATCTTGCTCCAGTGAGCAGAACGATGGGAAACCATCATGAAAAACATTTGTTTTGAATATCTCTCCATTGCGTTACACACCTGTGATTAAATAAGCAACAATCAGAAGGTTATGTTTGATCGACAGTAACAAAAAAAGATGCATTTCTCACCGACCGTGACCGAGATGTGACTCGAGGAACGAGAGGACACGAAGAGCTTCAGCTTCACCTGCGGAGGGAAACACTCCCACATTTATTATTACTTTAAAGTGTACAGTTTGCATTTAGCAACATAATCAAGCCTTCCACATGGTTTTATATACATACACGTGCTCAGACTGTCCACAAGATGGCAGCACAAAACAGCATTCCTTTAATTAATAGACTTTTAGATTATATACTTTTGTTCAGAGGCTTCAAAAACTCTCCTTTCTCTTGATAAGTTATGCAAAAATATCAAGAGGGAAAATAAAAAACAGAAAAAGTTGCTCACCACATGCTCGAATAATAATAATAATAATAATAACAACAATAATAATAATACAAAAAAACATGATATAAACATGAGATGTTACAAATACATACAAGTTGAGATTGTCCACGAAGACCATATAATTTATTATTACTCAGTGAGTCGCTCCTCGTCCTCTTCCAGTTAATCCAACGACAAACTTCAATATCTCCCAAACTCCTCGTTAAAATAGTGTCCAAACATTTCACGTCCTCACAACGACAATCTGTCAAATAACAGCAACAAATAATCAGAACAACTCACAATGTTTATAAGTTTTGGCAATTTTCAAACTTGTCAAAGCAAAAAAAAACAAAAAACACTCTGTTCTCGTTTCATGCGTTTGAAGGTTTCTAGGAAACTTGTTCACTACTTCCTTCACAACAGACACTCAGTAGTAACTGTAGTAGAAACACACGGATAAATTAACCGATACTCTTGTTGTTAACAATATAACTTTAGTTTACTCTTTAAATTTGTCGGCTAATTAACAGCCAGAACAATAAGTACGTCGGTGCCTTCAGTGCGATGCAGCTTTAATCTGTGCAGCTATCGAACGTGTCTTTGCTTGTTGCATTGTGGGTAATTTTGAGAGCACGTTATAGTGCGTGCTTGTGATATGAAGAACTTCTTTCTAGATTTACTAGTTTAGAAGTGTAGCGTCTTTGTGTTTGAGGCTAGTTTTTGGAAAAAGAAACGAGTACTTAATCAATTAAATCATAAAACATCGAGAAATTATTCGACGATGAGATGATTGTTTGTTGCAGCCTTAAAGTTCAGTAGCGAATGAGGTCATTTAGATTTCAGCCGGTCACAGTGAACGGGGGAAAGCCCCTTGAATCTGTGCAGAGAGTGGAGAGGAGAGGAAAAGTTGGAGCAGACAGAGAACCAGACACAGAAAAGACCGTGGGAAACGTCAGCAGAAAGCCCAAAAAAACAGAAACTCTTGTGTTTAAGTCATGATAAAGTCGCGATAAAGTTGCGATAAAGTCGTGATAAAGTTGTAATAAAGTCGTGATAAAGTTGTAATAAAGTCGTGATAAAGTCGTAATAAAGTCGTGTGCGTCATATATATATAAAAAAAAAGAAACCTCTGACGAGGGAATACAAAGTGTGACTACGGAGTACACGTCACCTCTTCATGCGGTAACAACCGAGCACGTTCCCGTTGGAGGTAGACGATTTATTTTCATTCACGTTGTTGCTTTTGGTAAAAAGTTTAAAAAGGAATCGAACCGACGACGGATAAGTTACGAGAAACATAATTGTTTTGGGGACAGATAGTGTTTTTTAAATGTATAAAATGTCTGCTGGAGAGAAAATAAACATAATTCGTGTGCTTTCTTTCATTTAACTTGAGTTCAAATTAGAATGTTCTGCACCGACGAGCGGAGAAGACTTCGGTCTCAACGTTGGTAAAAACCTCGCTGTGGTCGACATGCTCGAGTCCTGAAGCCCTGAAGCTCCGCTCCCTTCCTCCTCCCCCGCCGCTACGCAGAGAACCGTTTGCTGACGTATGCAAAAGTCTATTAATATTGAATATCGCGTGTCCGAATGCAACAGAAAGCACCCGGCGAGTGTGAGGAAGATCGGAGGAGCGGCTCTCCTTTTATTCATAGCGACGACACGGAGAGACGTTTCTCCTGGAAGACATTCGTAGTGTTGCACTCGGATGAAATTGTTGCGTAATAAATTAATAAAAGTATGTGTTTGTGTGTGTGCGTGTGGGGGGGGGCACATTTAATGAAGAGACGCTCGTGAACCATCAGTTTACGCGACGGCGTCGGGGGTTTGAGGACTAAGAATCCTTCTTCGAGGTCGGCGGCGGCGTCGCGGCTCGTTAGGACGAAGGAGACGAGGCGTCGCTGCAGGTTTGTGCTTCCTTCTCCTTCTCCTTCTCCTTCTCCTCCTTCTTCCTCTTCCTCTTCTCCTTCTTCTCCTTCTCGTCTTCTTCGCTCAGGAAGAACAGCGGGAACATCCCCAAAATACATCCGATGGTCACGCCGATGGCTTTGCCCTGCAGGAGGAGGAGAAGAAATGACATCGTTAGAAGTTCACTCGCTACTCAAGAGCTACAGAATCAAACTAATTAATTATATTTTATTGGACTTGAAGACGGACTAGCTCGCCGTCATATAGAGGAGAGAAAAACTAAATATACAGGTATTATTACGCAAGAAAGAACTTCACTTTATTTATTCATCCTAAATTTATGCCCTTTGATTTATGATAAACGTGTTTAAGACTCATTAAAAAGGATGTTTGCTACCAAAAAGGTGTCTTTATCTGTGACGCAATAACAACAGTTGTTTCTTATCGAAATATGAGGTGAAGTGATTTTAGCGTATTTCAGATTATTGGGGGAATATCGTGAATTGCAATAATTTTGTTCAGAATAATCACGACATGACATTTTCATGTTGTTCCATGCCGAGTTAATATAATGATATAGACGCATCTTTATATTCTTGTTTATTGATACTGATTCATGAATGGTTTTGTGTGTATATATATATATATATATATACACACACACACACATATATATATATATATATATATACACACACACACATATATACACATACACCTACATATACAGATAGTGAAATAACCGTCACAATCTCACCATGTGAGAGCTGACTCTGGTCTGCCACATGTCCACCTGCTTGGCTGTCAGATCTGGACCCTGCATCCCCAGTTTGACCGCCAGAGCCTCCACGTAACCTGCAAGACTACACACACACACACACACACACACACACACACACACACACACACACACACAATCAAAAACAGAGTTTGCTCCTCACATGGAGGAAGGTTAGAGAGGAGACGGCGAACCCAAGGAGGAAGGAAAGGCGAAGAGAACGAAGGAAAGGAAAGAAAGAAGGAGGGATGGAAAGAAAATAAAAACAGAAAGAAGGAGGGAGGGAAGGAAAGGAAGAAAGGAAAGAATAAAGGAGTGATATAAAGAAAGGAAAGAGAAAGAGAACAAACTGCTTCTCCCAAAGATAAAACAGAGGAATTGAAGCTATTATAAAGACAGAAGGGATGAAATCAAACTTCAAACTACAAAAGAAACGCGTCAAAACAACGAGACAAAGAAACCTCAGATCATCGGTTTGACTGTTTTGAAATTAAAAAAAAAAAAAAAAAAAATGCAGAAAACACCATTTTCAAAGGATTTGACTTCAAATAAATGAGATCCCTCAGATGGAGTATTTACCCGAGACCTGCCAGGTCCGACACCAGGTTCCCCAACGCCGCCGCTGCAGACACACAGAGGGAAACACTTTGATTAAATATGCAAATGAGGCTTTATCTATTGGCAACTTTTGGTGAATTTAGGAGAAATCTACAGATCAAATGGACAAAGTAGTCAAATAAAGAGCTGAATGTGTATTTTGGATGTTTTCTTCCCACTAGTCTGAAAGAAGCTGTGTTATGGAAGGTAAATAAGACCAAAATCTATAAATTATACTATATTTTTGGTTGGGGTGTCTCCTCTTAAGGTCCAGGTAGAAATTCCAGGACTCATGATTGGTATGCGTTGGGGGAAAATGTGAAATAAAAAAATAAAAAAGAAAAAAATGTCAGGGTTAATTAAAAACACTTTAAAAAGGTCATCTCTTCATTTTCAAACTTTAGTTAAAGTTTTAGGGGCAGAAAGAAGCTTCTCGTTCCTCTGGTTAAACCACAGCTTGAGAATAACCAGTTTCCGTGAGACTGAATCTGAACTCTTTCATTCTCCTCTGGGATCGTCCACTTCTTTTCCTGGGACGACGTTAATCTGACAGATTAGGTTGTAAGTAGTTGTAAGTGTGGGAGGGGATATGTCCCATAATGCCTTGAGGCACCTCAGGATCCCAAGGGATGCTGGAGGAAGCCGGATAAGTGTCCGAAAAATAGATGACGGGTGATTGAAGTTAAAAAAAAAAAGAAATCGCCGAATGAGTGGCTGTAATCCACCTGAATCCAAACTCCCGACAGACCCTCGTCTCCCGATCCATTTCATTCTCCTCTGGGATCGTTGACCCCGACACCTTTCCAACGTTCCGAGTAGAAAAAAAAAAAGTCGTGAAAAAATAAATCGCGCCTCGCCCCTCCATTTACAAAGGCTTTTCATAGCCATCGAGCTCGTGGGCCGACAGAGATCCCATCAGGCCCTGGGGAGCCTCAGGGTCGCCATGGAAACGCTGGGGGTTCAACGCCGCCTCGTCTTCTGCAAATGCATCTCGAAACCCGGATTAGTGTCCCAAAAATAGATGCTAGTTTAAATCCGTGTGCAATCCACCTCCGCCAACGGGCCGCGAAAAAAAAACTAAACTTAAGAAACTCACCCACGTACAGAACGAACGAGTCAATACACCTAAACTCTGCCGTGCCAATTGTCCCGCGTACATCTGTGCGTGTTGAAAAAGATGAAAAGCAGAGGAGTCCAAACAACAGCTGAGAGCAGAGCTCAGAGGAGCGAGAGGAGGAGGAGGAGGAGGAGGAGGAGGAGGAGGAGGGAGTTCAGATCAAAGAGAAGCTTCTCTCTCCGTCAGCCTTCGTGGTTTCACCGTCAGCACGATCGGCTTCATGACTTTCTCCAGTTAATGAACTACATCTACGATACCTGGCGGCTCACGCAGCGGCTTTGGGTTTTCACAGAGGGGGGGGGGGCTTTGTTCACGACCATTAAAAAAAGTGTAAAGGTGCCAGGTTTGTGTTTGTTTTGTCTTCGGCGGATCTCTGGAGGCGTTTGAACCACACGAGGCTTGAAGCTGAAGCTCAGAGTCTCTAAGAGTCCAGAGTCTTCAGTCCCGCCTCTCTCTGCTGCCGACGGAGAGGAAACAAAACAATCTGGCGTCTCTGACTCCAATCAAACAGGAGGAAGCAATGAAAGCTGGTAAAAGGTAAACAAAATGAATCAGCAACGAGCTCAGCATCACTGCAGGCTGGATGACGACGATGATGATGATGATGATGATGATGATGATGATGATGATGATAATGATGATGATGATGACACAGATATGAAGCCTGGATGCATAAAGACCTCAGAGCAGAGCTACTGGTTTAGAGCCTGGTTGGTTTTTTTTCCCCTCCATTTGCACTTTGCAGAGGAAAATCGGAGCCAAGTATCCATGGAAACGGAATAATCTAGTGGTGAGGAGAGGGAGAAGTGACTTCACAGGATTTCACAGCGTAGTAAAGAGACGAGACCGAGACCCCGGCAGCAGCAGCAGCCGCGACGACGACGACGACGACGACGAAACAACCTCCGACTGTTGCTCCGGAGCGAGCGGCGAGCTGCGAGTTCAAAGACGATGTTCTGGTGGCGTCACCGGAGACGTCCGGGTAAACAAAGACGGGACGCAGGCGAGGGGAGATGGAAGAGGAGGCGTTGCTTTCAGATCACAGCGCGTGACCTCGTGCCTGAAGAGAAGCAGTAGTTATCTGTGAGGAGGTCACGAGGTCGACCGTTTCCCGTTAATTACCTAAAGTCTGGGTCGGCCAATCATATCCACACAACCAACGCTTCACAAAAAGGGGCAAAATTGTTTCTTACGCCACAAAAAAGGAGTTCTCCATAATGCAGCCCGACTGGTGACGAGGGGTTTCTACAAAAGGACGCCATCATGCTCAAAGGAGGAAGTGTTTGATTGTGGTGCGAAGCCTAAATAACCAAATACTATAACTTTATTTTTCTAAATGATCTCGTCCTGGGAATCTACACATCACTCATTTCTCAGGAAAATTGTTATTTCTCTCCATGAATTTAGATTTGATCTTAATAAACCATAACAATACAAGGTTTCCATTGGATTTTGAATTATTGCAGAAAATAAGCTCTGTGGCAAACAACGTGCTTTAAACCTGCAGATATTTTAAAATATATCTCCCGAAAATCCGCCATGTTATTAGAAATGATTATCCTTCCTTGATGAATTATTATCAGTTATTGACATGTACGTTATCGGCTGTACGCGACCAAAGAACTCTTCGTTGACTATCTCTCAAACCATTTTGTCCACTAATCAATAAGTTGTTTTTTTAAATACTTAATTCATGCCGAGTGGCTTATTTCCAAGAAACTTATGATCTCATCTCTGGTAAACACAAGATTCAAAGTGGTGCTTTTGTTTGATTTTTTGTGTAGAAACTCAGTTTTACAGATCTAAATAATAAATAAGATAAAATAAACGTATTGATTAAAGAAATAGAGTTTAAAGTGATATTAAAAAAAACTGACAAAAGCAGCATTTTCTTCCATCTGAGAACAGAACCAGAGAACCTGAGATCTGGAAACACGATGGAGGTGAACGGTTAAATAATGTGACGATTAAGACGTTGGCTTCTCAAAATAAAGCCTGTGACACGTATTAATATACATTATATGTACATATATTAGCATTTATTCATCTTCAATCCAGCAGAGACGATATTTCTCAACGTGGAACCAGAGAATGTGAGACTCTCTTATCCAACTAAACCTGTCGGTGCTCGACTCCTCGTGGAGCCATGATTAATTATGACTGGAGTTGGAAGCTTACCCGCCATGGTGGAGATCCCCAGAGT
>JACSYO010001145.1:0-97500 GCA_016806645.1 Ophiodon elongatus | reverse complement strand
TACGTGACATTTATGTTTTTGGGACATTTGCCATTTTGGAACAGCTTTTGTGTTCTTGCATTGTTCTGGCCGTGGGTGGATCCAAATTATTTATTTATTTATTTATAAATGTATTTATTTTTATATTTATATTTATATATATATATATATATATATATATATATATATATACATATACATATATATATACATATATATATACATATGTATATATATATATATATATATATATATATATATATATATATATATACATATACATAATATATATATATATATATATATATATATATATATACATATACATATATATATATATATATATATATATATATATATACAATATATATATATATATATATACATATATATTTATTTATTTATAAATGTATTTATTTATATACATATATATATTTATTTATATATATATATATATATATATATATATATATTTATATTTATTTATATATATATAAATATATAAATAAATAAACATATAAATAAATAAATATATATATTTAAATATATAAATAAATAAATATATATATAAAGGAAAACGAGGATAACGAATTATCACGAGATGTATCCTTTAAGAATGCAGACGTCATGCAACTTCTGAGAGAAACACCACGTCCACTAATGACGACGACAGAATGCCAAGAAATGTCAAATGGAGGGAAGAATCGTTTTCCGTTCTCACTTCATAATTCATTCTTCGTTGGGAATCGAACCTTTGTGAGGAAGCGGTGCCGCTCAATACACTGAATCCTCTAAAATGGTGGAAAATTAAAAACCTGGATCAATGAACAAAAACACTGAACTTTCCTTTCAACTGTCCCGATTCTCTCTAAATCCCTTTGCTTTGTAAACAGACGCGTTGCCTGGATACGTAAATAACACCGACCACGGGACGAACGCTCCGTCTCCTCCTCCACCACATGGACGCTTCCTCATATCAACACCTTCAGCTCCGTCTTCTAATGAGCTTTCACGCACACGTCACACGTCAGAGCTGCAGACGTGGGATCCTTCAGCGAGATGAACCGTGTGAATTAAACCCCTCTCTGAAATCGAGGGGGAAGCTTGAGAGCTGCGCTCCGAATAAAAGCCATAATTGTGACGGACGACGTGGAAAAACAGCGTTTCGTGGGTTTTCTTTTGTTTGACGTTTGCGAAACAAACCTCTTCGGGGTGTTTGTTTCTTTATTTATCTACACCAAAACTGCCAGGTGCAATCAGATAAAAACTTCGTCACGTTGAGACGGGAAAGAGACGAACCGGAGAAACACAACGGAGGAGAAGTCACATCCAGCTGCTCCTTTTAGTTTCACCTCAGTGAGTCCACGACTTCCCTAAAGCGGGTTGAGACTCAGTGGAAGTCGAGAGAAGGAGAACGTCTCTTCTCCAACTGTTCCCTAATTGTTCTCTAATTATTCTACTTCACCGAGCAAACACAAGGAGTTTGAAGCAAACTGGTAATTGGGGCGTCCACATATTTTGGCACCATAATGTAGAAGTTGTTCATGTACTTGTACAACTATGATTGTATATTATTATGTATTATACTATTATGATAAGGTTTGTTTAATAAATGTAGTTGCTGTAGGTTAGACTTCCTGCTTCTAGCTCGTATTGCACAACAAATATGATCAATTATTAATTATCTCTATAGTGGAGATAAACAGAACCACGGATGGGTTTCTCTCTCTCCACCTCCCCCTCTCCCTGCCTCCCCCTCTCTCCACCTCCCCCTCTCCCTGCCTCCCCCTCTCTCCACCTCCCCCTCTCCCTGCCTCCCCCTCTTTCTTTATTTCCTTTTCCACCTCTCTCCATTTCTTTCCCTTCCTCAACCCCTTTCTTTCCTTCTCCACCTCTCTCTCTCCATCTCTTCCCCATCTCTCTCTACCTCCAACCTCTCTCTCTCCCTCCCTCCACCTCTCTCTCCCCATATCTCCCTCCACCTCTTTCTCTCTCCCCCATCTCTCTCTACCTCCAACCTCTCTCTCTCTCCCCATATCTCCCTCCACCTCTTTCTCTCTCCCCATATCTCCCTCCACCTCTCTCTCTCCCCCCATATCTCCCTCCACCTCTCTCTCTCCCCCCACCTCTCTCTCTCCCCCATATTCCTCCACCTTCTCTCTATCTTCCTTTCTTTTTTCTCATATTCTTCACCTCTCATCTCCTCCCACCTCTCACTCTTCTCTTCTTCACCTTTATCTCCCTCCACCTCTCACCTCTCTCTCTCTCCCTCCACTTTATCTCTCCCCATATCTTCCTCCCTCCCTCAGTTTAAAGCTACAAAGCGCTGTGTCACAGAATCCTCCGGTTGAGAACAAAGACGTTGACTTGGCTCAACGTTTGATGCAGAGCGACTGCAGCATCAGACGGTCGAACGGGGACCGCCTTCATTCCTTTAGCTTATCGTTATCGTAGCGTTAACGACGTGTAACACACACACACACACACACACACACACACACACACACACACACACACACACACACACACACACACACACACACACACACACACACACACACACACACACACACACACACACCTTCAGCGTACCTGGTGACCTCATCATCACTGTAGAAACCTTCTTATTAGAATTAAGTCCCTCATAGATACCTAACTTTATAAACGCGTCACTAAACCTCTGGTCTCATTAGAAGCGGTCAGACGTGCACAGCTCACTCTCATTCATTTAAAACATTTATGAGCATAAATCAATGATTAAAATATGGGTTACATTCATAAAACAGTGTGTGAACACACTTCCTTTCCATACCCGTCACATGTACAGTACTTCCTTAAGAAGACAAAGGATAATGTTTCAATCTACATTCAGGGGCACGTTAACACTAGTTTGTTTTTACGATCCTGAATATGTGAAGAGCAGCGGACACAAACTGCAGCTTACTTTATTCCTACTTCAACCCTTTTCTTTTTATAAGACCTGGAGCTTTTACACTCTACTCTCCAAACTCTCCAGACCTGTGCAGGAACGATGACGAGGCTCGTCGGACGTCTCTGCAGAGAGAAGACGCTGCCAGGACGTTAAGCTGGAGGCAAGAAACGTGACAGACGTTGAGGTTTGGGTTCTTTGCTTCAGACACGGAGGCCGATTCTGACTTGAAACATTTTCAATAATCATTGGCCAGCTCTCTCTCTCACACACACACACACACACACACACACACACACACACACACACACACACACACACACACACACACACACACACACACACACACACCGTCTGGTCCATTTTTTTCCCAAGGAAACACACTGGTGATCCATTTTAAAAACAAAGAGGCCAAAAGCATATAACGCCTCATACAATCCTATCTGATAAATGATGAAACGCATCATGTTTGATAGCTCTTCGTATTTTCGGGGGAGAGACGAGCAGACACACGATCATTCTATCGAAGCACAATTTTAAATAAGTTAAAAATCGTCTAAAATTGAATTTACACTTTCTCCTGTAAACGAATCTTCATTTTCTCACAAACGTGCAGCCGACAGGCGACAGAAACCATCCCGTGTGTTCGGACCGATTAAAAAAAAAAAACTTGATGTGCAAAGGCCTTCAGCCGGTTCGCCACCTTGCTGTCAACACTAAGCGAGAAGAAGCCGAGGAGAAGCGGCACCTCGTCTCTGGGTTCTCGGCTCGAAACAAACGCGTCTATTCAAAGAACGGAGTTTTTTGACCATTTTAAAAGAATCCAAACTCATCGGCGTCGCTTATTGGACCCAAAACCCCGAGCGTCGTGAGGCCCGTCTCTCGTTCTGGCCTCATATCTTCATCTCCTGGGAGGCTGCAGATCTTTGTTGGTAATACTGAGCTGCACTGAGTCACAGATCTTCCATCTGGATCGCAGCGCTCCCCGGGATTCACGTGCGAACAAAAGGAAACGAACACATCACAGGGACGCGTCCTATTCCCGCTAATTAATTCCCCGCAGGTTTGTACCATTTATCTGAATTCATTTCAGGCGTCTGTTGTTGTCGCCGGTGAGAAATGTTTCCTCTGCAAAGAGACGCACATCAAACATGAAAAGAGAAAAAAAAAAAAAAAAAAAAACTCTCCAGCACTCTTGATCTCTTCCACCTGAAACTCCATCCAGGAAGAAGGACCGCTCAGGTATTTTGTTTCTTGAGATATGAAATGAATCGGTTTCGTCTCAACTACAGGACAGTTTAGGGTTAAAGGCCTTTAAATTTAACAAGTTTAGCCAGAGTTGGACTGTTAACGGGAGGAAGTGTTCCAGCAGGATGAAATGCTACAGTTCCCCTTAAAGAGTGAACCATTATCCTTTTGTTGTAGAGAATACCCTGTACGAGATGTACCTACCACACACACACACACACACACACACACACGCACGCACGCGCACACGCGCACACGCGCGCGAGCGAGAGAGAGTAACCTCCGTGTTAAACAACCATTACTGATATTTATTTATTTTTTTACAATCAGCAGAAGTAAAAATAAAAAAGCTAACGTTGGGCCTTAAAGGAAGTCCACCACGGTCACGTGACTTCTCGCCGCTTTACGTAACGGTTTCACTGCTGAAGTAAAAACCAGTACCGTGAGACGCTTCGTCTCAAAAGATAATAAAAGAGGTTGAAGTGCAAAGTTTACCAGCTGCGGTCTGAGTCCCGAGCTCAGTGCCAGTGGGTCATTATGAGCCGTAGTGGAGTTTACAGGTGAGCCTCCGTCACAACGTTGAGCCACAACACCTTCAATTTAAATAATAAAAGTTTAATCTCATCTTAAATTTGGCATTTCGGATGAGTTTCCTTCGTTTGTAAGAGGCATCGTTGAGTCGCACTGCTCCTTTAATGAGCAACCGGTGCTTTAGACTCTTGGTTCATCCATTAATTATACAAACACCAACACGACCAATGGCCTTTCTTTGATATATTAGCAAAGGGCAATTTAGAAACCATTCAGGGTTGCATGAATTATCATTTCCAGTCGACACTGAAGATTATTTTTGGTCATAAAAAATGTAAAACATTTCCTGCAATACAGATTTGAGCCGTTTTCAGGTTAAATTCCTCCCTCCGAGGCTTGTCAGAGTTCAACCAGATTAACAGATCACGTCAACTTCCTGCATATTAAATGTTTTTAGCTCAACTTCATGATTCACGATTTGGACTCGGTACGATGCGAGTAGTAAACCAACGTGTTCCATCTCCTGCTGCCCGGCTCACTTTCAGGTTGTCAACATTTATTAGGCTGCAGCTCAAAAACCTTCTGCCTTCTCAGCCAACTGACACTAATCTTTGGGTTTAAATCTGCAACTTTGATTTACTGCAAAACGCTAAAATTCAATGAAATACTATAAATCCCAGACTCTATACAGCAGTCACATACCCACTAAGCTTTTGGCTAAATATCAATATTTAGAGCCACAGATCCTGTTCAGCTGCACGAACGTGGGACGGCATTATTTGAGCTGCAGACTGGCGAGTTAAAGAATAATATTTCTGGAAGGGCTACGTCTGGAAAGGTGTTTGCGACACAAAATATCTGGTAACGTAAAAAGGAACAGCGTGTAGCATCTATTGGCAGAAATGGAATATAATATTAGGCCTATTTTCTTTAGTGTATAATCACGTGAAAATAGGAATCGTTACGTTTTACAGAAGCCCGGAACAGAGAGACATCCACGTGTTCACGGACGAAGTTTCAGTCACCGCTAGACTTTGCACGTTTTGTCGTTTTTGTTTCAATAAAAAAAAAAAAAAAAGAAAGAAAAACCTCCTCATCTCGACAGCAATAGCAAAGTTACAATACAAGTGAGTAACGGCCACAAGTTTGAGGAAAGATCGACAGGCCTACACGTGACCCATATCCCAGGAATCAGACGTCCTGCGGTCTAAATTCATGCTGAAATGTAAACGTTTATATTTATATGCGTTCCCTTTTCTTGGTGCAATTAGCGGCACAGAGCAGCTGATTGAGGGAAGAGCTCGTGAGCTTCTTCGTGCACAGAGAGGTTTGAGTTGCCAACTGGCCTCGTGAAACTACATAAAAATAAATAAAATCACAGCTTCAAAGAACGTGGAGTTCCAGCCAATAGTTCCTCAACACTGAACATCAATGCCTCAATGTTTCCTCTTCTTAGAAGCTACGCGACTCCCGATAGTACTCGACTAAATGTTTTCTTTCTCAGATGTTTAACGGGGGGTAAATATCTTCAAAAAACAACTTAAATTAAAACTCTACATAACGAGTGACGGTGAAATAACAGCTGCACACTACAAGTTCACACACGTTTATCTTAAATAAAGATTAAACATGATTAACTTTGGTCTTTCTTGTTATTTGTTAACCACTAATGAATGAAATAATTTGCATAAGGGAAAGTAAACGTTAACGAGAATGTGCTGCCTGAATGTTTTGTTCACGGCTCAAAAGAGGTCAAATTATACAAAGAAATCGTGTTAGTCGACCGGGATTTCCTTTAGTTAAAAAAAACAGCCTTATTTGCAAGTTTTTAAATAAAATATATATATATATTTTTTTTATCTTACAGTCACTTAAAACAATTGATAAGGATTTTGGACGAATAACGTAACAGAGACAGTTTCTAAACTACTTATTTTCTCATTATTCTATTAAATCTTTTGTATATATTGTGCATTTTTCTTATTCCATTCTATTTTTTGTATACATTGTTCTTACCTGTATGTACAAATGCTGCTGGAGCGAAAATGTCCCCTTGTGGGCTTAATAAAGTATCTATCTATCTATCTATCTATCTATCTATCTATCTATCTATCTATCTATCTATCTATCTATCTATCTATCTATCTATCTATCTCAAACATGCCATTTTTGTCCAGCAATCCCTCACAAAAACACCGAGCCCATAACGTCTAGGAATGTCGCCGCAGCCCTCCGCGAGCCATCGGCCAGGTGGAACATCCTGCGCTCGTAGCTTCTGTTCAGAGCTCCCGCTAAACGTTTGAAATGGAGATGTAGTGTTTTAATGAGCCTGCAGCTTCAGCCCGCTGTCAGCTCGCTGTTCTTCTTCTGCATTTAGCTCATTAGTAGTAAAAGTGAAGGCGCGGGGGGGCGAGAGGAGGAGGGGGTGGGGGTGGGGGGGGGGGGGGGCGGGGGGCTTATTAGAGAGGACTTTGAACATGGCGACTCGGCAACGTGCCACTTAAAAAATAGGCCGACGCCACAATGAGCTCAGACGTGAAGATGACTTACTCACTTTCACGCGGTAACCCAGGTTACCGTGAGAGGTCGGGTTCAGGAGGGGATATCGGAGAAGAGCTGCGTTTCCAAACAAGAAGTTAACAGCAATTTTAAAATCGAGGCGACTTTTAAAAAGTGATCTAAGGACCCCGAAGAGCCAGAGACTGAAGGTTGGTTTATAGGAGCGGGAGTTTATCATGAAGGGGAGACACTCGGGAGGATTAAGGCTCTAATATATGGATTTACGAAATCCTGCCAATTAGTTTCCACAACCAGTGACGTCTCAATGCGTTAATTCATATATTTGTTTTGCATTTTCTTGAAATTGCACCTTTAAGCAACGGAAACTAAATCCCATGAACGTAATTATGCGTCTGCCTCTTTGACTTTGTCCTGAATTTGTGAAGAAAAGAAAATGTTTCGCTCCCCGAGACGAAGCTTCTCTTAGGGATCTCGTGAGCGTGTACGAATACGACGAGGATAATAAATAATAATAATAATAATAATAATAAATAAAAAAAAGGGGAAATTAGCTGTTTGGATCAAACTCTCTTAAGGGAGGAACTCAGAGCTCTTTGTTGCCACGCCGACATTAAAATAAATAAAAACACAAAACACATTCGTGCGACCTCTGAAACTTTCCGAGGGCTCAAAGAACGGGCGACGCTCACTGGGATTATTATCACGCTCGGCAGCTCTCGTCCTTTCGTCCTCAGATTATCACCGCGGAAGGTTTCTGTTTTCAGAAGATACTCGTACTCGTACCACCACACGCTTCAACGTCTTCCACACCTGTGCAGAAAACTGTGGAAGACACACAACAGTCACTGTGAAGAAATGTGGGCCGACCGCAGGGGCGTGGAGCCAACGCCGGGTCTCTTTCTTCATTTTGCTTGAAACCACAGGTTACGCAACACTGCGTACACGTTCCCCAATCCCTTTTTAGAGTACTGACAGATGAACGAAATGCTGCTGCATGGTGGGCGGATGGATTAGCAGCCAGAGAGAGAAAAAAGGGGGAAATAATTTCCTAAAAAACATTTACGTAACCCCGAAAGAAGCCGTTTGGGTGCACAGGGTTTGTTACGCAACAAGGCGACGGCGGGCGGGGCCGAAGGCGCAAACAGAAACGCTTTCAAAATCGTAGCGGTGCGTCTGAAGAAGACGACGAGAGGACAGCGGGGGACGCGGCAGAGACGAGGAGGACCAGGCGCTCCGCTTCGTGGTCTCCAACTTCTTTTGAATCCAAGATTTGAATCCAAGATTATAAATCTATTACGAAGGTTTTCTTTCCCCTGAATTTTGGAGGCCCTTCGCACAAACGTGTCCAATGGCGTCCGTCCACGGCTGATTGCCCGAAGGACCCCCCGTGGTTGCCGTCCACTTTTATTGCCTGTTTTTTTTTTTTATACTTTTATATTGACCGCGTGCCAGTCGGGGCCCGAGGCAAAGCCGATGGTTTTTACCGCGCTGAACGTCTACGGGGAAATCAGTTTGCTCACCTTAGCTAACGGCTAACGGAAGTACCCGTACAAACGCTGCCGAGTACATCGGTTGTTGGCGAGATTGCATGAAAATGTCTTAAAGCGCCGACTTTGTGCAGTCGAATCAAAGACTTTACAGGATATTCAGCCTTTGTTTCTTTATAAAGCTTTTAATGCTTAAAGTAGTGCAAGAATATGAGTTTACGGATAATTACGATGCCTCGTTGCCGTCTAGCTGGCGGGTTAGATGGACTGTACTTGTATTGATTCAGTCACAATAGGTGTGCTTGTTGAGGACACACCTGCCGGAGAGCTGGACTCTATGAGACAAAGATCTCCGAGACGAGAGACGTTACTCACTCCGTAGATATTTGCTCTCCTGATTCAGCAGCTGATTTTACTATTTCAGTCCTGAGATGAGTCACTCCGCTCCAAAATAGGGAAATATGAAGCAAAACCAAACAGAAAATACCCTCTGGTGACTCACAAGAGGAATTATGCACACGCACACACACATTGATTATTTTGAGTAAAAAAAGGTGGAATCAGCAGAACGACACCAGTCACATGACGTCCTCGAGCTCTCCAGAACTCTGGTGCAGCATTTTTTTTTTTTTTAAAGATGGAGGAAGTTTTAAACCGTGTAAAGAAAAATAATATATCAATACCGATGAGCTTTGTTGATCAGGAGTATACTAGTATCCTCTTGGAGATACGGTTCACTCCAACGTCCCAGTTGGGATTCTACGTCCACAGAAAGCTGCTAGTTGTTATAGAGTTATCAAACTATAAAAAAAAATATATATATATATACACACACGAGACGCCTCGGGTCCGGGCGATTTCACCGTCGGCATCATGGAATACAACCGTTGCCATGTTCCCATTTTTCCGCAACCGATGAACGCAAGTTACCATATTTGGAATGCGACCTGTCAATCACCTCATAGCCCCGCCCCTAAAGCATCCCCCGCTTTATGGTCTGTTTGACTCTAAATGGACCATAATTTACTAAATGAACATCATGCTGTATTGAAGAAGACTTGAAACTAGAGATTGAGACATAAACTCATGTTTACAATGTTTACTGAGGGAATAAATCAAGAGAGAAGTAGAGTCATTTTCTATAGACTTCTATACAACCAGAGGAGTCGCCCCCTGGTGGTCAGGAGAGAGAATGCAGCTTTAACACATGAAGCTTTGACTTCTATACAACCAGAGGAGTCGCCCCCTGGTGGTCAGGAGAGATAATGCATGTTTTTTTCTTTTTTATAGTATTTTACAGCTGTCTGACGTCACCAAAAGAGCCACATGTTTGACATATTACCACACCTTTACCTAAGTCAGGTGTGGCCAACCACGTGGCCTCTAAGGGGCCAATATGGGAGGGGGAAAAGAGAGATAAATATATATATATATATATATATATATATATATATATATATATATAGTTATTTACCTTGAGTGAGGGCCAGGGACTCGAAGCCCTGCAGCTGCTGCAGCAGACACGTCCTCTCCTCCGGCTGCAGGCGGTAGATGAAGTCCTTGGCTCTCAGCGGGGAGTTGAGCGGATCGCGCGGCTCGTGGCTGCTCGAGCGCGTTCCCATCCGGCGGCGCGTCACCGTTACCACCACGGCGGCCGTTGGTGGCCGTTGGTGCCCGACCGGTCGGAGGACTCTCCCGAGGCAAAGCTTTAGCATTGTGGCGGGTTAAATAAGTACTACGAGTCTGTACAGTGTAAAACAAATAATTAAAATAATAAAAAACAAGGTGTTTTAACGTTTATTTTAGCGTAAACCGTCTTTTTAACGTTTATTTGAACGCAAACCGCCGCCGTCGTCTCCAGCAAAAGGCTGAGGCGCGCGAGCAGAAGTTGCTCCTACGAGCTCTTGGATTCGAGCGCGATGACTTTTGATGGCCGCTGGTCTGAAAGTGGGGTTAACTCGTCTTCTGCTCGCGCGCTCCGCCGGACAAACCGTCGCATGGTCAGCTGAGGGCTCGCGGGCGGGACGAGTTCGGCTCGTGAAGTTCCAGCTGAAGCCGAACAAGAACTAAAAGCAGCGTCAAGTCAGCTGGAAGAAAAATAAAATCCGGGGTTTCCGGCGGCAACTTTTCAAAATAAGACGCGCTGCTTCCGGTCACACCTTTTCATATTAAATCCACTGGCAAAATATATATACATTATGAATAATACCATTACTACTAAATACCTACTGTTTTACTATATATACAATAATTTCACATTAATAAACTGTAATGTAAACAAATGTAATAAATGTGCATAATGAGAAGTAGTATATGTATACATATATTTATGTGTATATATGTATATATATCTTTAAATGTATATACGTATATGTATTTATATATATATATATATATATCTTTAAATGTACATATACAAATATGTATACATATGTATGTATGAAAATACATATATATGCATATTTACATACACATAATGAGAAGTAGTATATTTATATGTATCTGTATATTTATACGTGTACGTATATTTATGTGTATATATATCTTTAAATGTACATATACATATGCAAATCTATACATATATAAATATATATATGTAGATACATATATATATATATATATATATATATATATATATATATATATATATACAACTTATCATTATGCACATTTATTACATTTCTGTTTACATTACAGTTAATTTAGCATTTATTGTTCACCTTTCTACCACAAACATATATAAAATTTATATATATTACATTTTATCCCTCTATATTAACTTCACAATTTTCCCTGGCATGATTTTCTTTTCATACATATTTAATAAGTATCACTGCTAGAAGCCTAAGATCAACCATTTTCATGGCCAGCAACTGCCTCTCTGTAATTGTAAGTAACAATAAATAACTTTGGCACGTTGGCCCCGGGGCCCCCTCCTCCCTTGGCCCCCTCCTCTCACTTCACACAGCGCCTCTGTATTCAACATGTCTCAGAGCTCAGTTAGAAGTCCCGATCACTCGTTATCCTTGTGTATCCTTTAACTGCTTATCCAATGTTTGTTTTCTATTTGTTTCCCTCATATTACAGCAATTTTCCCACTGCTTGAAAATATGACCTGCATCTCTGATTTCCTTTAATGGCATCCAGTAACATTTTGTCATATTGTGCAAAAATCCTTTTGCATAATATCTGTAGAGAGGATGCTTCTTGGAGGCCTCTCTTCTTCTCCAGAATGAATTAAATATATCAATTATGAGGCGCGACGAACGACTGGTGACGAGGATCGAAATAAACAAACAAACAAACAAATAAAGAATAACGACTCAGGCTCACATGATCCATCTGTACTATTCAAAACTTCAGATTTCATGACAAAGCAATGCAGGTAACGAATGTATAAGTGGTGAAATAGCGCCATCTACAGGTCCGGTGAAGCAACAGAGATGCAGTGTGTGATGTTTATGATCTTCACTGCAGCCTCGTTGCATTTATGACACAAATATGTACTTGAAGTAATTTAAAGGGACAGTTCACCCCGAAATAAAAACATAAACGTGTTTTTCTTATTACCTGTAGTAATGTAGGCACCAACACCCTCCACAGAGATATAGACACAGTCCACAACGCAATATCAAAGATGATTTTATTTACATAAATCTCTTTTTAAAACAAAAGGCAAAAATTAACAGCTTTTACCTTTTTCAAAAAGCCTCCAGAACAATCAAACCAATAATCAAAAGTCCTTCGTAGCTGAAAAACATGTCGAAAAGCACAGCTTTCTAAATCACAACCGGACCTCCCGTCTCTCTTTCCTCGTCCTCGTCGAGAAACATCACGGATTCCTCGCAAGTTTATTCTCAGCAATTACAACAGTAATGAACAGGAGTTTGCGGTCAAACCCTTAAGACGTTCAGGCTGTGGAAGTCTAAACAGTGTAATACTCGGGAGGAGTTGTGCTCGGGAGGGTTTAATTAATACAACGTCACAATGGCTGGACTGTCAGAAGGAGGTGAACACGCGGCTCCTGAAAGGGTTTCTGGGTCTTTTCTTTCGGTTCCAGTGGTTCGAGGGGTCAGTGTTTAGTAGGACTGTGCAGCTCAATAAATAACACAAATTATACGGAATACATCTGTAATTCCCAGACTCTTCTGTGAGATTTGCGTTCAGGCCGATTTATAGACCGGCCCCTGCGGAGGGCCCGGATCAGTGATTAGAAACATAATAAAAAGGTGCATTTACTTAAAGATCGGAGCTCTTACAACATGACTAACAACCGACACAGAAAAATTATTATTACGGTACTTTTTCCTTTCGAAAGAAAACGCAAGTACTTTGCAGACAAAACAAGTGGCACCTTTTCATACTGTAAATTGTTTGTGACATTTAGAGAAATAATAATTTCACCCCCAATAAATACATTTGTTTTGCCGTTATTACAAAACAACTAATTTCTGGATCGCGAATGAAACCGAGCTAAACACCGATTCACGTGAAGAGAAATGTGGAGATTTGCATTATTGAAAGAACAAAATAAACCCTCTCCTCCGATCCTACTTGAGAACGTGTGCACGTGTTTGTTTTATTACATGTACAATAACGTACACAAATGTAAGCGAGGTCACACAAGAGACCAGTAGTAAGTAATGATCGAGGTATTTCAGTGATTTACAGTAGCGAGTCACTCTGTTTCTTTTTTTAAAAATCAGACACTCCTCTCGGTGTTCCTCTCGGGAGTCGATAGAAACCTCCGCTTATTACTCGAGCCGCCATCAATCTGCCAAGTCAGGGTTCGAGAGCGTCGAGAGACAAGCGAGCGTAATTGTTAACCAATCAGTTTTGTTTTGGCAAAAAAACAAAAAAAAAAAAAAAAAACAGCCGGAGAAAGTTTTCAAACGGAAGCAAACGAAACTTTCTTGAAAACTCACAGAAACCTGACTTGCTTTACTTGATTTGGGCTCCACAGTCTCTCCAGCATTCCTCCTCTAAAAAACACACTGCTGGGGAACTTCAACTGCATCTTCAAGACGTCGTCTCAGCACATTACATGTCGGCAGGCAGGCAGGCGCGCACACACACACACACACACACACACACACACACACACACACACACACACACACACACACACACACACACGCTGCTAACGTGACGAAATCAAAGTGTTGCTTCTTCTCTTTTCTCTGGAAGAAAAACTATATTTCCACAGCGTGCTTCAACTTGTGCTGTGAAGAGTATTTATATTTATATTTATATATATATATATATATATATATATATATATATATAAAAATGTTTATTTAATAATATAAATAAATGTATATTTATTTATATTATTAAATAAAAAAATATATGTATATGTGTGTGTGTATATGTGTGTGTGTATATATATATATATATATATATATATATATATATATATACACACACACACACACACATACATATACATACATACACACAAACAAATATATAAATATTTATATTATTCATTTTAATATAAATATATATAAATATGTATGCTGCAGCGAATCTGATAATTAACTTACTGATGTGTGATAATAATAAACCGACGGCTGTGCCCACGTAGCAAGATTTGTATCAGGATCTCCAATAATTCATGGTTATTAAAATGCTCATAAAGTAAAATAACAATATAAATTTTTGGTCTACATCGTGCAGCCTCGCCGCGTGCGCACCCACACACGTGCACACACACACACACACGCACAAACACACACACACACATACACACACACACACACACACACAGAATGAGAGCAGCAGTTACTCTTTCCTCGAGCCCTTTTAGAGTAAAACTCAAAACAAAAAGAAACTAAAAAAAAAAAAGACAAAAAAAAAAAGAGCATGACATCCCTGACATTTTTCAAGAAAGAAATTAAGATGCTGTTGTGTTTTTATAATTATTATTAACTTAAATATAATAAAGATATATGTCTATTCTTCTTCTGTAGCTCTTTCCCCGTCAGTCCTCGGTGGAGTCTGTGTCGTCGTTGATATAGTCTTCTTCTACCGGCGTGCTGCCGTTCTGAGTCCCCCACTCGTCCTCGTCGTACTCTATGCTGTCGTTGTCCTCCAGCAGCTCGTTGTCCAGCTCCCCCGTTCCTCCCGCGGCCTGGACGCCGCCCACCGCCCCGTCGCCCGGCGGCTCGGCGCCCGGCTGCCCGTGCTCGTCCTCCCCCGGAGCCGGCGGGGCGGCGGCAGCGGCGAGGTCCTGCGGCGCCGCGTAGCCCCCGTTGTTATTGGAAAAGGCGGCTCTGTCCCGGCTCTCGTCCTCCACGTAAACCCTCTGGTGGCACATGGGGCACGTGTCCTGGATGTAGAGCCACTTCCGCAGGCACAGCGCGTGGAAGTAGTGGTGGCACGGCGTGATGCGCGCCGAGGTGGCGAACTCCTGGTAGCAGATGGCGCACACGTCCTCGATGTCCGTCAGCTGGTCGCCGCGCATCTCCGGCAGCGAGTTGATCTTCTTGACGGCCGTGCGGCGGTTGATGAAGGTCTTCCAGCCGTTCTTGGCCTGCAGGTAGATGTTGAAGTAGGCGTGCAGGCACATCATGCACGCGCGGATCTTGCTGCCCGACTCGAACATCATGGTGTAGGCGCCGTTCCCGAACATGATGACGCCGAACAGGAACTCGATGATGTTGCCCGTGGAGCGCACGTAGTAGACGTAGTCGTCCAGCTTCTCCCACAGGATGTTGGAGAAGCCGTCCACCATGAAGAGGCCGTAGACCGTCAGCGACACCACCACCTGGAGGGAGACATCGACACCGTGTACCATTACCATTTCCGAGCTCTTTACACCTTTAACAAGACATTCTGGAGACAGTTTTCAGCTTTAAAAGAATGAAACAAACATGTCACAAGACGGATGAGACCCGACGGGACCGGGCGGATTCTCCGTCCTCACCTTGAGGCAGAGCTCCACGCAGAAGGCGGTGACGGCGAAGAGCCAGGTGTTGAGGGCGTAGTGGTGCCAGAGGGCGTAGCTGAGCGCCACGGGGAGCACGAAGAGCGCCAGGGACACCAGCAGGACGGGGAAATGCCGGCGGAAGGAGGAGACGTGGGAGGCGCTCAGGGACATTAGCACCGGGTCGGTCATGCCGTGGACGAAGTGCAGGATGGCCGTCAGCAGAAGGCACATGTTCCGGCTCAGGCGGACCTTTAGAGTCAAAGCGAGAGAGGCTCTCAGTCACGATACAGAAAGTAAACAATAACGGTTAAACAGCAACGGTCTCTTTCGTAAAACGTCAGTAAATCAACAAGAAGGTTCAAGGTGCCTGCAAGTTTCATCAACTTAGACTTAAGACAGTTTAAGACCCATTTAATGCCAATTAGAAGTTAAAATAAGACGTTAAGTCTCCGTGGATTTACGGGCAACGTCTGCCGGTTCAGAGTCCGACCAGAGACCAGAGACCAGAGACCTCTGCTGAATCCCTCGCTCGTCTTTAACGACGGCTGTGTGAGTGAACTGATGAGCAACGATGTCACACAGATGTACGACATGTGCTTATTACCTCGAACAATCAGTAGAGGTAAAAACAATAACTAACAAGAGCGACACACTCTGGGAATAAAAGGAGAAAATACTGATGAATCAACATGGCGACACACGAGGACGTCCCCGAGTCGTGAACTGTAAACAACTGGAGCAGTTTTGGGGCGTTTTTTTCGTCACATTTTACTCTCTGTACGCTTCGTTTTTCACTGCAGTATGAAAAGACTAGAAGAAGAGAACTTTGTGCAGAATGACTCAGCAACCATGCAAAAAGTCATGAAAGAAAAATCGTGACTTTTGGTAAAAAAAAGAAAAAAAAAAATCACAATTTTAAGCTTCGTTTTGGTTTCTATTTCTGACTGAAGCCGTTCCTCGGGGCACATGATGTGTTCAAGGACCGTCAGAAAGATGAAAATCTGATGAGAATAACTTTTTTTTTTTTTTTATTGGTGGTTTAGAGGACAAAGCGGAGGAAGTCAAAGTGACAACAACGGAGTAAAAGAAGACCCAAAGAGGGGGACTGTTCAAATCAAAAGCCTCCGCTGTCTGCTGCCTCAGCAGTCGTGTCCGCGATCCCTTTCTACGTCCACTGATTACACCCGACCCGGCAATCGATGTGCCGATCGACCGGAGAGCCGGCGGTACATACCAGGCGTTCCTCGGGGTCCAGGCTGCTGAGGCCGGTCTGCAGAGCCAGGATGAAGAACAGAACCGGAGCCACGAAGCCTAAGCGCTTGTCCTCCTCCTCCGTCGACCCTGCGGGCGTCAAAATAAGAAGACGCTGAACTCCCGGAGAATTCTTAACAGCCAGTAAAAAGTACAACAACAACAACACACAGTCGGTCGTACCGATGAAGGCCAGGATGCTGAGGCCGAGGTAGTGCGCCACAGACGAGATGACGGCGCTCATCCCGAGCACGGTGAGCGTGGAGTCGCAGCCGGAGATGATCAGGTTACTGGTCAGATCCCAGAACACGTCCCAGCTCAGCAGGTAACCCTGGAAACGGAAGCTCCCTTTATGTCCATACACCGACTACACACACGTGCACCTCCGCTACGTCAGATTTAATTATTTAATAATAATAATAATAATAATAATAATAATAATAAGTCAGCGAACACACATTTCTTCCTTCATATGAAAATAGGGGTTCTGCAGCGTTCACCTAATTTAATAGTCTTTTTAAAAAGACTTGTTTAATACCAGACAGAATGCAATTTAATAAATTTTCCATAATCAAACAGGTCAAAGAATAATGGAAAACCAGTGGCGACGATAAGGCTCATAATTATTCATTAAGCCCATGAATTTAAGGGGCATTTATTTCACATTTTTGTCAGTACTTTCCAGCTGCATATAAGAAGGATATCTTTTGGATTAGCGACGTGAATTGATTGGATTAATCCTGCAGTCACGCTTCTAGTTGATAGATGTGTTGTATCTCCCACAGCAGACACATACATTCAGAACCAACGTTACCGTCTACAGAAGGCAGAAACTAATCAATCAAGACCGTCGTCAGTGAAACACCCTCCAAGGCTTTAAAGGCACGCAGACGCCCCGATTACAAGCAGAGCGAGCGGTTCTGATCTCACCTGCGAGTCGGAGCTCCCGTCCGCGGCGCCGCCCGTGGCGTCTCCGCTCTCCCTCCTCACCGCGCGCACCACGTAGACCAGGATCAGCGCCTGGGCGGTGACCCGGGTCAGCCAGAACACCCGCAGCACGTCGGGGAACCTGATCCTCTTCCACGTGTCCTCCAGCAGCAGCTGCAGCCCGTAGATCCGGTACATGTGCCGCACGAGCAGGTAGACGTACCGGCACGAGTAGTAGAACCACTTGAGCCTCATGACCAGGCACACGGCCGTGTTGAGCGCCAGCGCCAGGCCCGAGAACACGGCCACCAGCTGCCGGACGTCGGCGGGCAGCTCGATCATCAGCCCCCACAGAGGGATCATGATGTCCAGGACCACCAGCGCGGCGAACACCGACTGGAGGTTGAGCAGAAACACGTAGCCCACGCCGAAGACCAGCTGGACCGCGGCCACGCCCAGCCACAGCGTCGGCCCGTTTCTGGGCAGCAGGCGGAAACCCAGCGCCGCCTTGTAGTAGGCGCTGTAGAAGTCTATGTGGGAGGTGGCGTAGTAGTTGATGAGCACCGCCGCCATGCCGAGGAGGACGGCGAAGAAGAGAGTGTAGAACTTGAACAAGGCCTTCTGGGAGAGCAGCAGCACCATGCTGGAGACGAGGACACCTGGGACACGACAGATGGACATTAAAAAAGGGACAGAACCAGACTAGACACCGAACACAAGACCGCTGCTGACCGGAGCTCCCGAGTTTCTCTCAAACAATATCGACGGTTGTTTCACGAGAGCCCGAAGCCCAAACGAGATTACGAGGAAAACGAGTCAAATGTTGACCGAAGAGAGAAAGAGTAAAAACCTGTCAAACAACTCAAGATCAAAGACAAGATCACATAGACAGTTATCTGCTGGTATTTCCAGTAAAAAAAAGACACGTCATGAGATAAAAACAAAAGCACACAAAACTAAACGGATGAAATAAACACCAGAGTCCATCATGTGGAAATGAATGCTGTAAACGATACACATAATAATAGTGTTTACTTGAAATTTGTATTTTTTGGGGGGCAAAAGAACTACACTCCTAAAAAAAACAAGTGTAGAGAGAGTCAATAATCATAACCGTGTGTCTAAAACGACTTAAGTGGCGCTGGAACATTCACACAATGTGTGTGATTAACTTTAGTTTTACTTTTTCCCCCCCGATACGATTCAAAAGGTGTGTTTTTACCCACGAACACGCTGCTATTCTTTATTCACGTACTTCAAGGCCTCCACACAAAACAGCATCGAGCTGTTGCAAAATAGACCAACCCGAGACATTAAACTGAGCGCAGCATTTAAAATATCAGAGGAGTTATGCATTTCTTTGCATTATTATTTAAAGTCCGTGTGACTCTTTCCACCCGGCTTGTTGCCTCCGAACAACGTTAACCTCTAACCGAAGAGAAGCTTTTGTAAAAAAGTGCGTTGACTAAATGAACTTAGAGGGGCGTTTGCGGAAGTCTTCAATTGAATTCTCCCCAAATAATACTGTGCTTTATGTTGATTTGGGCACTTTTCCAAAGTCTTGTTTTTGTTTTATTTCAGGTAAACGTTCCTAGCTTTACTTGCTGGTACTAAACATTAAAAAAAGAGAGAATGTGGGTTGGAGAAACTGTGGCTGACCCACTTCGCCGATGCCTCTCCAAACCCCGGAGCTCTTGGCCAACAAACACCAGGAGGACTTTCATGGGGCCCGAGCCGTTCAAAGGTCTCCGAAGCGTCCAAATGGAGAGTTGTGTAACCCGGCGGTTGTTTGTTTGTGTACTAAAGACTGAGAACTGTGGCCTTGTTGGGGGGGGGAACTCTGTGGGGAGAATAAAAAGCAGCTGTGGTTAAAGTAGACGAGTATCGAGGCACTGAAACATGGAAACGTTTGTCCTGAATCACGTGAAGCAATTATTAAAATGTTATTTCAAATGATGTTTTTTTTTTTTTATGAGTTAAGTAAAAGAAAACTGAAACCACATATCGGACTGTAAAAATGCAAGTAAGGCATTTTAATTCGATGTCGTGATTTCTGCCATGATATTATGAATCCTCAACTAATAGAAGACGGGAATAAAAGGATGAAGACGTGATTGTTGATCGAAAGAAAGTTAATTTGAAACAATTTGGTCATTTAAAAAACAAAAGGTTGAAAACATTTAATGGTTCTAGTTTTAAACACAGGTTTTCTTTCTCGTCTCTAATACATTGATATTATATTTACGTTTTGCACTACTGGTCAGACCAAACAAAGCATTTAAGTAAGTAAGCTTGGGAAATTGTGTGCATTTTTAACCATTTCACCATTCAGACCATGATTTAGATAAAGATAACAGCTTTTTTTCTAGGCGGTTTGTTTGTTTACATCTTTGCACTATTGTTTTGTTAGTTAATTTAATATTATTCTATTCAATTTTTTGTATATATGGTTTATTTTTATATATTAATATTTCTTTACTTGTGTGTATAAATGCTGTGCAGCGAATTCTTTTTTTTTACCATCTATCTACAGGGGATAAAAGAAGGATATCTTGACAGGCAGAGTGTCAGGCTACCTAAAAGGGTTGCTTTAAGGACCACCGGATTCCTGCGGGGAACCGAATTCAGCGCAACACCTGCGGATGAACAAATACACCTGAGTTTTGCGGAGCAGCTGGAGAGAATAAAGATAAAACCAGATTGAATCATCTTCGGGGGCGCTGAGTCCGATGAACCAGGCAAGTTTAGAGGTGTTTTCAGGTGTTTAAATCGGCTTTAATTCGGCGACTGATCTTCAGGCGACACGGCTGACGTCATGGCTGACGTCACGGCTAACGCTAGCTGTCAGTCCCCCCCGGTGGCCCCGGAGAGGAGTGGGGGGCGTTTTCTGCCCCTTTAAGGGCGTGAAATAAAGATAAAGACTCACCCGAGACCCGGACCAGCACCTTGCCCGTTGTACCGGCCCATCCCGAGCCCGGGTCGTAGTACGAGTTAAAAATGGCGTCGATTATAAAAATGCAGGGGACCCGCAGGGCCACATCGAGCACCGCTAAGGCCTGCTGGCCGAGCCGGGCGGGAGGGGACGCCATACAGGGGGCGTGGGGGGGGGGCTTTACAGTCCGGGGGGGGCCTCACAGTCCGGGGGGGCCCTCACATGAAAAAAGGGCCCTCCAAGAGCCCAGCAGCCGCCTCTCCGCTCCGTCTTATCCGTCCGCCATGTCGACCTCCTGTTGCCGCTTCTTCTTCTTCTCTCTCTCCGTCCTTTACGTCGCGTGGCTTCCGGTTCAGCCGTTAACCGTCCGGTGTCCGAGTTCCGGTATCTCCCGGTGTCTTTTTTTTTATTAAACGGCCATTTTTTCCCGTTTTTTAGGGGGGGGGCTTCTGGTTGCTTTGGGAAACACACCGGAGAAGTTCGCAGGGCTCGTTATTTCCGACGTGACGTGGTGACGTGGCGTGACGTACAGCGTCAGAGGGCGTGGCAGCGGACGTGACGTTCAGTCTCTAAACTCTAAAAATAATATTAACAATAAATACATAAATAATGTCATGAAAGCGGTTTTTAAAACATTTTTAATTAAACCTTCTATTAATCGGTTATTTTTATTTATTATTCTGAAACACTATTCTTCTTAAAAATAGTAACGTTTAGTTCAACTGTAAAATATAAAAACAAACAAAAAAAAGACTATTTACATAAATAAATGTTATCAAAGCAGTTTTTAAAACAGTCTAAATCAAACCTGCTATTATTTAGTTATATTTATTTAAACTTTTTATACTTTACATTTGTGTTGTTAATCTTAAAACTAATTTATTTAAATCTGCTTTTAATCTGTGATGCTAGTTAAGTATGTTTTTGTTTAGTTTATTACTGCCATGTCATCTCTCTTGTGTACATTGTTATTCCTTCTATTGTTTGTTCCTCACCATGTAAAGTGCCTTGAGTACCTTTTTAAGGCGCTATAAAAATAACTGTATTATTATTAACACTATGGTAACATATTTTGATCCGATATGCAAACGTTAATGTATTCTTTCAACAAGTTAATGTTCAGGTATTTGTTAAGTTATTCATGATAACAGATATATTTATGCAGACTTTAAAATGTTTTTTGCATTCCTAATAATACAAACATAGATAGATAGCCTTATGAATAAAAAAATAGTTTGAGTGTAAATAATGTAAGAGCGTATTTGTTTTTAAGGAGGAGCTGCAAAGTGCCTACCAGTTCAAATAACATAGAAGAAGTGTGGCAGACCTCATAATCAAGGTTTAAACAACAACAACAACAACAACAACAGGAAGTTAATTTACAAGTACATGAAAGACAGAAAATAACCAATTGTTTAAGCGGAAAAACCCATGAAAATGTAATTTATTTTATTTCAGAATACAATTCAGATGCTTTTTGACTTTTCAAAATTGGCAAAGGGGGAATTGTGTGTGTGTGTCTCTCTCTCTCTCTCTCTCTCACTCTCACTCTCTCACTCTCACTCACTCTCTCACTCACTCTTCGCCCTCAGCTGGAGCTGAAGAAGACCCTGGTGGTGTTGTTGTAGATGGTGTTGGCCAGCTCCAGCGGGTCCTCTCCCCTCGCTGCTGCCATCACCTCCAGAACTTGTCTGCAAGAGAGAAATAACGAAGCTTTTTTTAAAACGTGAACCGCTTGATGGAGATGAATTCTCCCCAGCGACCTCGACGCGACTCACATGATGTGACAGGGCTCGTTCCTGTCCTTCACACAGTGCCCCGCCTCCCATTTCTTCTTTGTGGGAAATGTAGTTTTTACATATTTGGAGCCGGCGTGCGTGTTCTTCACGCCGCACCACGGAGCGTCTGGGAAGGAGCGGGAAGGGTTAGGGTTAATGACGCTTTAATAGATGCAAGACAGCAATGTGATGCACCAAACATCTCAAACCTTCTGTTTCATGTGACGACGAAACCACGAAAACACGGAAAATGTGATATAACTCTTAACATAACACTTTTTTTTCCACATAGCTTTGTTTATTACAATAAACTGAAGGCAACGCACCCGTTTCTATCATGAGTCTCTCAGCGGGGATGGACTTCATGGCTTCAATATTGGCCTCTGTTTTCAAGGAACTGAAAAATAGAAATAACGATAAACACCGTTCAAGTTGCAGTGTTATAAATACTTAATATATTATAATTATATTTAATAACAAAATTATATTGTGAAACAGAGCTGAACAGGTTTTTATATGTTAAATAATATAATATTATATTATATAATACATTATAGTATAATATCGTATAATATAATATAATACAATACAGTATAATATAATAGAGTATAATATAGTATTGTATTGTATAATATAATATTGTATAATATAAGCTTCAAGACCAAAGTTTATTCATTACTTGATTCAAGGTTAAAAGAATTAACGTAAAAGAAAAGAAAAAACTCTCACCATCCATTTATTCCAATGAAGAGGTCCAGGTCGACAAGGGCAGCCGCGTCCTCCGCCGTCCCATCGAATGAGTGGACCTGAAAGGATCTCAAACTTTAGTGAATTAATTTATTCTTTCTTTACCATTATAATTACATTTGTGGCAAACTACCATTCCAGTGAATTAAGTTTATATTCTTTCAAACGTGTAATTATACAAATATGACTACGGACATCTTGTGATGAGTGAAGACGTTTGAGATCCTATTAAACGCATCACATCCTGTAAACCGGAGATTTCCACAGGATCCCACAATGCGATGCACTTAAACAGCTAATTAAAAAATAAAATGTCACACAGCTTTCCATCTTGGAGAATCAAAGACTGAGATAAAAAATCTTTGGGAGCAAAGTAGCAAAGTTTGATTCCTGTGTCTCACTTTCTTGTATACTTTTCACCAAACAGTCAACGTAGAAGAATAGTATAAAGTATAGAACAAACCACTCCTCCAACACATCTGTCTCGATTCCTCCTCATGATGTCTGGAGACAAAAGAGAGACAAAGAAACAGTCAAAAGCTTTGTGTAAACAAACCAGACCAGGTCCTGTGTGAACTCGCCTACCGATGAACTCCTGGTGGGAGTTCCTGCAGTGGAGGAACATGGGCAGCTTGGTCTCCTCTGCCAAGTCAAACTGCTTCTCAAAGTATCTGTTCACAAAGAAAAATGCTCAAACATTTACTTGTTTAAGCTTCTATAAGGAGAATATTTGCTTTTATTTCTCTGATTAGTAAATCAACTATATTTGTGTTTTGGACTGTTCAAAGCTATCAATAGATTAGTTAGTGATGAAAACAAGGCCAACGCTTCATGTCTTAAAGCTGCATTCTCTCTCCTGACCACCAGGGGGCGACTCCTCTGGTTGTATAGAAGTCAAAGCTTCATGTGTTAAAGCTGCATTCTCTCTCCTGACCACCAGGGGGCGACTCCTCTGGTTGTATAGAAGTCAAAGCTTCATGTGTTAAAGCTGCATTCTCTCTCCTGACCACCAGGGGGCGACTCCTCTGGTTGTATAGAAGTCAAAGCTTCATGTTAAAGCTGCATTCTCTCTCCTGGCCACCAGGGGGCGACTCCTCTGGTTGTATAGAAGTCAAAGCTTCATGTGTTAAAGCTGCATTCTCTCTCCTGACCACCAGGGGGCGACTCCTCTGGTTGTATAGAAGTCAAAGCTTCATGTGTTAAAGCTGCATTCTCTCTCCTGACCACCAGGGGGCGACTCCTCTGGTTGTATAGAAGTCAAAGCTTCATGTGTTAAAGCTGCATTCTCTCTCCTGACCACCAGGGGGCGACTCCTCTGGTTGTATAGAAGTCTATAGAAATGACTCTACTTCTCTCTTGATTTATTCCCTCAGTAAACATTGTAAACATGAGTTTATGTCTCAATCTCTAGTTTCAAGTCTTCTTCAATACAGCATGATGTTCATTTAGTAAATTATGGTCCATTTAGAGTCAGACAGACCATAAAGCAGGGGATGCTTTAGGGCGGGGCTATGAGGTGATTGACAGGTCTCTATTACGGCGTTGTCCGGCTTTTCAAAGAGTGTTTTCACTTCATGAAAGTTAACATTTTAGTCGCCTAAAAGCGTTTGATTGAGACACCCAAAGGACTCTGACGCTGGGTGACCAGAGGGACAAGGCCATCATAATAAAGGTTTATAATAAAGGTTTTTATGGCATCGCAACTGACGAAAGGTACATTTACATGCAGCCAATTAGAGAAGCTTTTAAGACACAATAAAGACAAATAAACTTACTTAAGTTGAGTCTCTTTTGGGCAAAATTCCAACCTGTCGAAATCTGTGACGGAGAAAAGACACATTATGGTCTAATTAAACAATGGAAATACTTAATGTTACGATCCACACACCCTACCCCCACACTTAGGACACGGCAGACTTTATATTTTATATCACATTTATATTCTATACAAGAATATACACGGATGTAGTAAAAAAAGCTAAGAGCCAATAAGTGACAAATTTGTGGATCAAATTTGAAGAATTTCCATACGTTTGTTTCTGATTATTACTGCACAAAAACAAAACAAAAAAAACACCGTCACCAGTAAATTAACCTGTACTTGTACAGCGCTTTTTCTAGTCTTCCTACTACTCAAAGCGCTTCAACACTACATGACATCATTCACCCATTCACACACTGATGGGAGGGGCTACGGTGACGGGAGGGGCTAAGGTGATGGGAGGGGCTACGGTGACGGGAGGAGCTAAGTTAATGGGAGGGGCTAAGGTGCCACCTGCCAATCAGGAGTAGCAAACATTCACACACAGCTATGGGGGTTAGGTGTCTTGCCCAAGGGGACTAGCGGAGCTGGGGATCGAACCACCGATCCTCTGATCGAAGGACGACAGTACCCACCTAGTCCACACTCGCCGACGGCCACCACCTTTCCCCTGTTGGCCGTCGCCAGCTCTCTCAGTCCCGAGGAGTACCGGGCTTCCCCGTTCTGCTCAAACTCGGAGCAGCGGGTGGGATGGCAGCCCACCGTGCAGTAGAGCTCATCTGTAACGACAACAAACGGGTAAGAGGTGCAGCACGGAGGACGGAGGTCCGGCAGATATCTGATCCTGAAGAAATGGACTTGTGAATGTTTTAATGATGACGTCATGAAGTCACATTTGGGTCTTGCCCCTGGCTCTGCAATACGCATCGTTGTTTTCGTTACCTCTGGTCTCGGCTAGTTTAAGAGCCGCCTTGCTGTCGTCGAGGTTTCCTCCTGTGATCACGAACTGGAACAGAGCAACATGTTGAGAGGAGAAAGTCAGAGGATCAACAAAGTCGGTGGGATTCGTCCTCTGGGGACCGTGAAGAGTAAGTGATGGAGACGTGCTTACCTTTTCAACTCCGGTGCTCAGAGCTCTGTCGAGGATCTGATTGAAGTCATCTGTCACAAAATCACAACTGGTCTCAGGTGAACTGGTCTCAGGTGAACTGGTCTCAAGTGAACTGGTCTCAGGTCAACTGGTCTCAGGTCAACTGGTCTCAGGTTAACTGGTCTCAGGTTAACTAATCTCAAGTGAACTGGTCTCAGGTGAACTGGTCTCAGGTGAACTGATCTCAGGTTAACTGGTCTCAAGAGAACTGGTCTCAGGTTAACTGGTCTCAAGAGAACTGGTCTCAGGTCAACTGGTCTCAAGTGAACTGGTCTCAGGTCAACTGGTCTCAGGTCAACTGGTCTCAGGTGAACTGGTCTCAGGTTAACTGGCCCACAAGCCCAAGGTGGATGAGTAGCTCACCGTCGTGCCTCTGCTTCCCTCTGTAGAGTCCTCTGAACATCGGGTCGGTCAGGTTCACGCCGATATCTGGCGACGGAGAGAATGGAAGTTTATCGATATTTAAATTTTCACCAAACATGCTGATGAGCTGGACCCGATGTTCTCTTATGGTTTAGTTATGATATGATACAGTGATCCAGCTCACAAATGTAAAATATCCAACAATTTAAAACAGCGAAAAGCCGCATATTCTCATATTTGAGAAACTTGACTCAGCAAATATTTGGGACTATTTCTTGATAAACTACTTGTTTACATGAATGTCTTAGTGAACGTTCAATCAAACTATATGACACTTGTTGCCTGTTGATCAACATTTTAACTCCTGTTATTTTGCATCACTTCATCTCAGTCGCTTTTAACTATGTAAAACTACGAGCATTCCTAAAGTGCATGATCCAAAATCCTCCCCCAGTCCTGTGAACCTGCACAGACCTGCTGAAGGCCTCACACTCCCAGAGGGTTGAGGGTTTGATTCTCACTCTAATATGTTGCCACCACCACTTTAATGCCAACACAGTTCCTGTTGCTGTTAGTTGCAGCTGTCGTGCAGCATAAGGTGTCATCAGGAGGTGTGGACTGCTTTAAACCTACTTCAAACCACCTGGCATGTCCCTGCACACAGCTGCAAAGCTCTGTCACTGCTGTGTTGTCATTCTCAGCAGGGCTAACTCACACTAGCTCCCAATGCAAACTCAAACATGCAGGCTTGTCTGTTTGCAACCAACCCCAGCATGCACTGACACTGAGAGTATAACCTTCTCTTTGTTATTGATATCGATCTAGACGTTAAACGCACGCGTCTCACCGATGAATCTGTGCTGAGCCATGTTTGTAAGAGAAATACTTCTAAAGAGAACCACACATGCTGCCCTCACCAGTCCCATAATGCTTCATTACCGTAAGTACTATAAAAGGCGTACCATAAGAGGCGCGACATTATTTAAATAGCAAACGTTCTGGCTATTTTCCCCTTTTTATTGAAATGTTACATACTGGAAATAATGTGGCGCGAGTTATCTTGTAGTCAGCGGTCATTACAAACATCTGCGAGCAAACTGTGACAAGACGAGAAACCCGTCTGCGCGTTTACACCCGCACTTACGGTCAGAACGTCCTTATACGTCACGTGGTCCCAGAATGCACCGCGCCGCTCGCCGAGAAGGTGACAGCGGACGGGAGGGCAAGAAAAAACAACATGGCCACTGCCTATCTGACCCACCACCAGAAGGTGTTGCGGCTCTACAAGAAGTCCCTGAGGCACCTGGAGTCATGGTGCATCTTCAGGTGAGAGGCGGCCGTCGTCGGTTAGGCTCGTGAGCAAAAAAAACCCGGTTTGTTTCGCGTTACCGTGACGTTAAACGGTGAAGATTAACGGGGTCACCGACTCCTCGAGTCGGTCGGGCTGCAGAACAAAACATATAATATAATAATAATATAAATCCAGAAATCATCTTTCATAAGAAACATTAAGAAAGTTTAAGTTTTAGGACTTTTTCATTTTCCCCACGAAAACACTTGTTCTGTAAAAATCTATCATTTGTTTTTATTTAGTAATTAATCAGGAAATAAATGAATGAATAATAATTAGATTATTTTAGGGCTTTTGTCGGAAGTATTTATTATAAATGTATTAGTAATATATACATTTGTTATTATAGTATTTTATTTAAAATTATAATTTGTAATATCTGTGATTTAAGTTTTAGCTACTTGGTCACATAGAAGAGAAGGTAAATAAATCCGGAAATCATATTTCATAATAAACATTAAGATAAAGTTTAAGTTTTTAGGACCTCACTTGGTTAAAACATTTTCTTAAATTAATGAAATCTTAAGTAAAGAGGTAAAAAGTAAACCCCAAAGTACGGTTTACATTGTGTACTATCTTGTGAGTAATACATTTAAAAATAAATGGGATTGTATGATTTATTTTGGGGCTTTTGTCTTGGTAGTTATATATATATATATATATATATATATATATATATATATATATATATATATATATATATATATCTTTTTTTTTTGACAAGGATCCCTTAAATGTGGTTATATTATAAATATCGGCCGAGATGATTTTATGAGTTAAAACAAAAAGTAAACTTGTTGCTTTATCTGCTAACACACAGACTTAACTATTGTTCTCCCATTTTATACATTGTTATTGGATGAAGAATATTGTTATTGTGGGATAATTATAATATATATATATATATATATATACATATATATATATATATATATATATATATATATATACTTGTTTTAAAGTACTGTTATCTGTTTGTTGTTTACGATATTTATCTTTAAATTATGTCTCGAATTTCAAAATAAAACCCATTTAATAACGCGTCGTCCCCAGCCTACACTTGCCACTTTTATTTTATAATATATACTTGTTTTAAAGTACTGTTATCGGTTTGTTGTTTACCATATTTTATGATTACGATGTTTGTTTTTATTATTTTTAATGTTCTTTTTTTCTATGTCTGTTTATTGTTATGCACCTTTTACCTCGTCAAATTCCTTGTATGTGCAACGTACTTGGCAAATAAACGATTCTGATAAATAGAGCACTGATGGACTACTAATAATACATAACTGATAAATAAATAAATAGAGTACTGATAGACTCCTAATAATAACAGATAAATAAATAAATAGAGCACTAATACACTCCTAATAATATATAATAACAGATAAATAAATAAATAAATCACTAATAGACTCCTAATAATAAGAGATTAAGAAATAGAGCGCTAAAAGACTCCTAATAATAACAAATAAATAAATAAATAAAGCACTAATAGACTCCTAATAATAACGGATAAATAAATAAATAGAGCACTAATAGACTCCTAATAATAACGGATAAATAAATAAATAGAGCACTAAAAGACTCCTAATAATAAATAACAGATAAATAAATAAATAGGGCACTAATAGACTCCTAATAATAATGGATAAATAAATAAATAGAGCACTAATAGACTCCTAATAATAATGGATAAATAAATAAATAGAGCACTAATAGACTCCTAATAATAATAGATAAATAAATAGAGCACTAATAGACTCCTAATAATAAATAATAACAGATAAATAAATAAATAAAGCACTAATAGACTCCTAATAATAAATAATAACAGATAAATATGGTGTTTTTCAGAGACAAATACCGGTTCTACGCCTGCATGCTGCGAGCTCGCTTCGATGAGAGCAAGGCGGAGAAGGACATGGTGAAGGCCACCGTGATGCTGAAGTCGGGCGAGGAGGAGTTCTGGGCCAACCAGCACCCTCAGCCCTACATCTTCCCCGACTCCCCGGGCGGGACGTCCTACGAGAGATACGAGTGCTACAAGGTGAGGCGGGGCGTCGTGGGCCGTTATTACCCTGTGGATATAAATGTCTTCTTCATTTTCTCTCTCGCATTATTCAGAAAAGGGTTATAAAGTGAAAACATTTTTTTCAATCACAATTATTTGAGAGTAAATAAGCAGAAAATAAACAAAGGCTACCATAAATTCTGTCGCATTGTTTCCCCTTTTCTTCTGTAACATAAAGCGGAGGGATGTTTCAAATAGATCACGAACCTTTCATGAACCGACTCAAACTATTAATAAATAACGTGACCGATTATTGACATGCAGGAATCTGCCTGGAGATGTGAGGGGAGTTCAACTGGACGTCTACTACTCACATTTCACTATTTCACATCCTTTAATGTCGAGCGTCTTATTCGTTCTTTTAAATTCTTTGTTTTTATCAGGTGGCCTGTTTTTAGAAGGAACACTTGAATGGAACTCATTTAAAAATATATATTTTTTTTTAAAACATGACGGACAGTCCTAACGTAACGCGATGGAGGTCCTGAGCTCTGCTTTGTCCCCACAGGTCCCGGAGTGGACGCTGGACCACTGGCACCCCTCAGAGAAGGCCATGTACCCCGACTACTTCTCCAAGAGGGAGCAGTGGAAGCAGCTGAGAGCGCAGAGCTGGGACAAAGAGGTGGGCGCGCCCTGCGTGAAACCACACCACGGTCACATGACTTCAACGTCGCCACCGCCACGTATTTATTTAATGTCTGAGGATAAAACGCTTGTTTTAACCACAGATCTTATTTTAGACATCGAACCAAAAGTGCAAAAATGCGGACTCATTTTTGGGCTTTCAGGACTCGTTCCTGCAGCAACCCCCTCTTTTGACCGGTCGCACATGTCCATTGCTTTTTCCCTTTTTAACATTTTCAGTAATTTTCCAAGCAGCAATGCCAGATATACTGTTTTTAAAATCATTGGTAATTGATTATCTTTGGGTTTTAGACTGTTGATCCGACAACATAAACACCTTCGAGGTTTCCCCCCGCGATTGAACCTCTTCACTTTTCTGTCATTTCATGGAGAAAAAACATAAATAATCGATGAACTGATCACGTAAATGACGTTTCGGCCCTTTTTGTACCGGTCTGTCTGGTTCCAGGTCGCCCAGCTGCAGGCTGAGACTTCAGCCGGAGGCCCCAAGACCGAAGCCCTCCCTCCTGCCCGCACGGCGGGAGAGCTCCCCCCTCTGTGGTGGCAGTACGTCACCCGCCCCAGGGAGCGCCCCACATAAACACCACCTCCCGGGGTCGGGGGAAACAATCTTCAACACACAACAACAACAACAGCAGCAGCAGCAGCACGAAGAATCGCTGAATTAACATATTTCTGTAAAGAATGTTTTCCTCGTCGTTCACCTGAGAAAACAACCTGCCTGAGTTGTGACTTTGGGAAGTCCTGTAGATGTATCAATGAATACCTGTAACTATTCCAATAAATAATTATATGATGTGAATTGTGTGTCGTGTTTTACTGCAAAAGAAAATCCTGTCCATCGAGACATCTATAACGAGTAAAATGTGAAATAAAGCAAAATCTTTCCTACCTTTCAAATATCCCCTGAGTTTAAATGTGATCTTCTCATCAAAATTTGTAAGAAACCAGTTTTAAAGAGTTCTTTTAAAGGCTGCGTATTAATATGCACAGGTGTTATTAGACCTCTGCTCAGGTGGAAGGTGGAGAGAGCTTTGCTGGGAATTGTGTGCGGTCAGCAGACCCCATGCATCAGTAAGAATGAAAAAGGTGTAATTTGCACCACCCTGACAGGTGTCTGCACTCTAATCATCCAAAAGTGAGTGAAACCCCTTATTGTGGGTGCACCAGGGTCTGTGCATGGACTCTTGAGGGTGGAGTCGTTACTCTTTTGACATCAGTGTCTTTACTGGAGCAACAGAAAAAGCAGCAGCAGAAGTCCGTAATGAGTATCGGCCTCTAAATGTGTGACATTGAGGTTGAGTAGGCTCAGTAATCAAGTAACAGTAACAGTTGTACAGTGTAGTTTTTGTTTTTTTACAACAGCAGAAAAAGTGCATTTGTCAGGGACTATTTTCAGCAGTGGATTAATACATAATTTGGTATATTTGTGAGTATTTCTTGGCATCCCTGGGAGGCAGCGAGCAGTACTGTCCCATCGCTAAGGCGACAGGCGCGGCCTGAAGTTGCGCGGTCGCGTCATCATGGTGACCGCCTTCAGAGAGTAGAAGTCTGACTCCTTCCAGGAGAACCAAACGATGCCGTCTGGCCCGAGCAGGTTCTGGGCTTTCAGAGAGTAGCGCCCCCCCTGGTGGAAAAAAAACGTTTCAGCATTAAGTTCATGATAAACCGGTTCACGGTCCGACAACATCTTTTTCCCGTCACTACCTCGTAGTAGACGCCGTTGAGGTTGGCGTAGAAGCACTGGTGGAACCACCAGCCGGCGTGGCTGATCTCGGCACAGATGTTGCCGGTGTCTGGCGTGCTGAAGCCGTGCTGGTCGTGGTACCAACCGAACGAATCCTCCACCGTTCCACTGAAACCGGACACATGGAGGCGGTACTGGTTCTCCTCATTCTCTATCCTGCATGAGGAGGAAGGGGAACCATAATAGAAGAGGTCCTGCAGACCCCTGCCTGTGGGCGTAGTCACCGTGACATCATCCCATTGGTTTGAAGCATCGAGTTCAAGATTTTGGCCGTCGCCATCTTGTTTTTTTTTTGCAACCAGAAGGGACACGAGAGGGTGGAGCTAAGTACAACCGACATTCATTAGTGACCAAAATACTACAATTAACTTTTAAAGTTAAAGTTTCGAAGACAAACGTACAGACAACGTCGTGGTAGAGACCTGTCAATCACAGTAGCCCCGCCCCTAAAGCATATCCTGCTTTAAGGTTTGTCTGACTCTAAATGGACCATAATTTACTAAATGAACATCATGCTGTATTGAAGACGACTTGAAACTAGAGATTGAGACATAAACTCATGTTTACAATGTTTACTGAGGGAATAAATCAAGAGAGAAGTAGAGTCATTTTCTATAGACTTCTATACAACCAGAGGAGTCGCCCCCTGGTGGTCAGGAGAGAGAATGCAGCTTTAACACAAGAAGCTTTGACTTCTATACAACCAGAGTCGCCGCCCCCTGGTGGTCAGGAGAGAGAATGCAGCTTTAACACATGAAGCTCTGCTTCACTTTTCAGACCCGGAGGTTGACGTCTGGTCTGTCACTACTAATCTACATCATCCAGTCCGTCTACCTGAAGCTGTGGTACAGGGCGTGTCTGTGGGCGTGGCTCCAGTCGTGCAGGTTGATGCGGAGGCTGTAGTGGCCCTGGTTGGACAGCAGGTGGAGCTGTTGGTTGCCCAGCCAGTGTTCCTCTCGCGGCTCGCCGAAGCCGTCGCGGTACTCCGACCAGCCGCGGTTAAAACTCACCAAGCCGCTGCGCCGCCGCTGAAACACTGTCCAGCCCCCGCCTGGAGCACACACGAAGAAAATATGTCTCGCACACAGATGTACGCGTCTTTGTATCTTTACCTTGTACTTGTGTCTCACCCTCGGTCTCCATGTCGCAGTAGACGGGCATGGCGTTGCCTGGTGACAGGATGATGGTGTAGACACCGGAATGTCGAACACCGTTGTGATACAGGGACGCGCAATCCGACGGACAGAAAGACAAGCGGGGTCCATCTGAGAGACGGAGACAGAGAGACACGAAACGCTCAAACTGTCAACTAATAATGAAACAAAATAAGAAGTTGTCAGTTTAAACTTCAGTGCATCATGGGAAATGTTGCTAAACACAGCGGTTATGGTTTGTTACTTGCTGTGTAAAATGCTGACGTTATTGTTTCTTTAGGGCTGTACTTGAAATAAATTCTATCTTTGTTAAATAAACAAATCTAAATAAATAGATTACGTTGTTTCTTTTCAGTTCAAACTACTTTTTCGAATGTGTTAAAATGTTCCAGTTAGGTTGCATGAACATCATGCAACATGTAATTCATGCAACTCACCACTGTGTCGGTTGCATGTGTACCTGGCGGCAGTGTGTCTCGCATGCCGAGCAGCGGCGTCGTTCTGACGACGTTGATGGTGCAGCCCGTGTTGCGGCTCATGCGCTGTGCGGCGGCGGCCGTGAGGTTGCGGAGCTGCGCCTGCAGCTCGTACAGCAGCACCGCATGCACGTGGAGCAGCGTGTCGGCCTCGGTGTGACGCAACTCCAGGGAATGCAACCGCTGGTCAAAGGGCGACTCTAAACCAACACTTTCTTCACCCTGAGAGTTAAAAAGAGAAAAGATTGGTGAGGTTTGTCGTTGTTCTCCAGTTGTAAACAATGGGGAGCTAAAAAAGAAAGTAAGGAGTCCAATTTCAAAGGAATGCTCAAGGCCTCTACAAACTTTCAAACCAATCTATTGTTAAGTGTATTTAAATGTGTGGTCTAAACTTCAAACACATGACTTCCAATAGAGTTGGAGGTTAAAGGGACAGTGTGTAACATTTGGGCAGAAATGGAATATAATATTCATAAACATGTTTTAATCAATCCGTAATCACCTGAAACTAAGAATTGTTATGTTTTCTTTAGCTTAGAAAAAGCCACTTATATCTAGGGAGTCTTCCATGGAGTCCGCCATCTTGTGCCGCCATGTTTCTACAGCAGCCCAGAATGGACAAACTGAACGCTGGGTCTAGAGAGAGCCTTTAAAACCCAGTTTTAAATGGATTCAGGTGCTAAATTGTGGGAGTATTGATCAGCTCCGTTGTTTTTTATTCGCACTTTTTAATGATTAGGTGTAATTTATTATCAAGCTGCGGCGCTCATCTCTGCTCTCTCTGCAACCACACACTCACACATAGACACTGTTCAACAAGCATGGACATGTAAACAAAAGTGAAACCTAATTCAATCAATTGTCTGTTGTATTTAGCACAATCACATAAAAAAAGAAAAGAAAAGCGTGGACAGAAAGAAAATGTTGTGTGAAGCCACTCAATGATGTGCCCGCAGATAAGTCTACGTGGTCACAACAAAGTGGAGGTAAAGGTAAAGAGCCTATACGCCGTCTGAGGACATTTATATCATGTGGATGAGTGCATACTCATTTGGGTTATTTTGTTTTTGGCAGGATTTTGCTGCTGCCTCATTTGTGTGGTACAATAAACTAAATTATCACGATGCCGGATCACCAAATATATTTTTTTCATTTACAGGACACACAAGTAGGTAAATTAACCCATTGAGTAGTTTATATGCTCAAATCTGAAGGGAAAGCATTGCTCCACTAGGACTTTCGTCAGAAAACAATGGCACCATTTACAAAAACACACAAATATCAGACAGCAGTCTTAACTCGACTTTGACCAAGGGTGGCCCGGTGGACACTCCAGCCCAGAAAAGTGCTCTCTGGGTCAGACAGACTCAGGAGGATACAGGGCCCCGACCAAAAGGCCTGCAGCTAATCCTGTTAGAATTCAGGGTTAAGGAGGACTTAGTTGGTGTCAATACAGGGAGATAAAGACAGACAGAGATAAATAGAGACACAGAGAGAGAGAGAGAGAGACAGAGAGAGAGAGAGAGAGAGAGAGAGGGTAGGGTGCCCACCCACTGTTATTGTTAGTTTTTGAAGCTGTATTGTTTCTGTTCAGTTTCAGTGCTAAAAACATTTAGCTTGTGAGGCAGTACGTTAGCCTGAATATCAAAGTACAAGTAAGGGCCAACTGGAAATGTGACCTGTTGCTATTCATCTTTTGGGGATCACGGATATCTGTGCAAAGGTTTATAACAATCTGATGTAAAGCTTTTGAGATGTAGCACTCTGAACCAAAGTGCTGGACAGACCAAATGATGGATGCGTAGTAAATTCAACTTGTAAAAAAGTGGTTAAAATAGATGAATAATACTAAACAAATGTTTAATCTGATGTAAAAAGTAATTCAAAGTGTCAAAGTATTAAATATAGATAAAATTAATTTAAAAAGTGCAAAAATAGCTCATTTGGGAGAAGAATAATTTATGAAACGTTACTAAAAATAATAAAAATGACTTACATACAGGTGAAAAGAATTACTTCGTCTTTTTGGAGTGAATGTCATTCTTGTTATGAATCTCGGTGCTCTCCCTCAGTAAAACTGCAGGTGTGAAAATCAGTTTTTAAAGACATATAATTGGACTAATGTTAATGTAAACTTACTGAAAAAAATTCAACGGTGACCTCATCCTGCACAAGTAGTCGTGAACATGAAATCTAACAAAACATACCTTCTGCTCCTCAAATCAAACTTCTTTTCCTGCCTCTGGAATATAATATTGCATCTTACCTCACTGTTTTGTTTTTACTGCTCAACCTTTTTCAAAACAGTAATAACATAATAATGAAGAAATACTTTGACAATTTCGAAATGTCTGTACACTAAATATGAAACTGTCACAAGCAGCTGGTTCACTTAGCGCCTGGCCAAGAAAAGAAACTGGCTACTGGCTGTCGCTCAATACTTACTGAGTGGTATCAATCTCTACATTTAAGTCTCTGCAGGAAGGCAAGTTAAAGTAGTTTCAGACAGAAAGCAAAGCAGATTTTTGCCTTGTGTCATTTGTGCAAATTTGACTGTCACGTTTTTTTTTACTCAAGTTAAAAAAAAAAATTTAACTTGTGAAAACATGTCTTAGCATCAATTTGCAAAAAAAAAAAGACATCCCTCTGCCTCTAAAATGTGCCTGAGCATGAGCGTGAGTCCAGGCTGTAAAGGCGGACTAGTTAGCATGATGACCTTCAATGTCTCCGACAACCTCTGGAGTCTCATTTAGTCACTTGTTAGCGGCCACCTTTTTTAAGACATGTAAAAGCTTCAAAAGAGCTATATCTATCTACTTAAGTATTTCATGTTGTAGAACAGAACTTGTAAATCCTATTTCATGCATTGAACCAAAATCCTATTTTAAAAAAAACTGACTTTGAGACTTTGAGGGAACCTAAAGTGAAAAAATGCAACCTCATATACAGGCGTTAGGACTCACTCCTGCAGGACACCTTTCACAACATGTTGAACTATTTCTTTAAGAAAGTTAAGCTGCCATTTCATTGTTCAAATAAACTGTAAACTAGTGTACAGCAGTGTACCTCCATCTCCAGGGTGTTGACTCGATGGCGGTGGTTCCTCACCTCCTCCTGCAGCTCTGACATCGTCTCCCTGAGCTCCTCCAGCTGCTCCTTTCTGTTCTGGTTCTCGTGGAGCCAATATGAGATGTCGTCTGTACAGCGGAACATATCCGGGCAGCGCTGCTGCGACGTTCCCATCAGCACCGGAGGCAGCGTTGCCGTCAGCCGGCACTGCCCGCTAGACGTCAGGTGGCTGCTGTACTTGCCGCACTGTGCCGATGAACTGCCAATAGTCCGGTTGAAGGTTTGGTTGGTTATGTCGTTAACACCGGTGTTACTGCTGCGTATCACCGGTGGGGCGTTCGGGGACAGGTCGTAGTGTGTTTCCAGGAGTGAGGGAGGAGGATGCCAGTCAGCATCCTCATAGTTGTCTTTGCTGATGTCCCAGTTTGTGTCAAAGTTGGTGTCTGGTACATCCCTGCTTGTTTGGATGTTCATGTCCGGTACATCCCCGTTTCTTTCTGTGAGGATACTGGGGTGCACATCTTCATCGTGTCCAACATCTGTGCGTTCATCAGAGGCCGCAAAGTCACCAGTGACATGGTGACACCAGCGGGTCAGTAAGACATAGGTTAGTAAAATGGATTGCCACTCCATCCTGAACATTCAGTAACTCACCCTCCCTGATTGTTGCTGATTTTTTGATCCATAGCAACTTCAAGTGATGTCATCGGATTCAATTAGCTGATCAACATCAAGGTCAGACGTCATAGCTACAAGTTGAGGACCAGACTTCCCCCAAAGTTAGTCTTGGTTTGTAGAATGGGGAAGAACTGTACAAAACAAAGATAATTTTTTTGTCCATGAATTGTGACTGAAACACAAACCGGTTCTCCCTCTTCAAACTCTGTAACATCCCAGCCAGGTTTCTATGAAGGTGCTCAACCTGGTCCAGTGGCCCAAGTGCTAGTGCTTTAACATTAACTGGATTGGTAGTGGAAGAGATCTCTGAAAGTCCTGTTAACTTTTAGCCCAGGAAACAGGGTTACAATCAGTGAGAGGAGCAGTTTTCCATACATCATTATGATTTGTCAGCGAACCTTGAAGTCCTTGAAGTGAGAAAGCTCTTTGACATGAAAAGGGTCATATGTTTACAGGGTCTTATGTTCAGAGGGTCATAAGTTTCCCAGATCTTCCCAGATCTCACATTAATTCCATTAGTTTTTTCGTTTCAAGTTTAAATATTTCATAAATATGATCCATTTTTTATATTGTAACAAGGCTTCAAAACTGCTTTCACCAATGGTTAGAATTTTATTTTATTTTCTCCAAAGAAGTTGTTTTGGGTCAAATCTGACGTGGCAGTGGATGGTTCTGTGGATATACAATTTTACTCAAACTTGACTCAAACTCTTGTTTGGGTTGGGTTTGATCCACAACATTTAGATTAGATACTTGTGTCATGATGTCTTATGTGCCATATAACTCTGTGGAACATAGGACCCTGGGGACATAGGACCCTGGAAGAGCACATATGTAGAACTAGGGAGCATAGGATCCTTTGCTGTGTTCCCCTTATGTGCCATATAACTTTGTGGAAAATAGGGCCTTAGGGACATAGGATTATTTGCTGTGTTCCCCTTATGTGCCATATAACTCTGGGGAGCATTCACATCCATCCATACCCTGATGGCACAGCCTTCGGGGGCAATTTGGGGTTAAGTGTCTTGCCCAAGGACACATTGACATGGACATGGACAACATGGATCGAACCGCAGATCTTCTGATTGAGGGATGCCCCGCTCTACCTTCTGAGCCACAGCCCCCCCATTATGTGCCATATAACTCTGGAGAACATAGGACCCTTTATCGTGTTCCCATTATGTGTCATATAACTCTGGGGAACATAGGACCCTGGGAGAGCACATAAGTAGAACTAGGGAGCATAGAACCATGGGAACATAGGATCCTTTGCTGTGTTCCCGTTATGTGCCATATAAATCTGGGAATGACCCCACTAAAATAATATGGCCAACAGTATTAATCCAGCTTTTAAATTCAGCTAACATGTGAAAACTATGAACAAACAGATGCAAGAAACTAAAGGTTCACGGAAACCCAGGACCGTGAAAACAATCCCTGTTGGTGCATTCAAGGATGCTTGACATCGAGTTTCTAGAGTAAAGAAAGGCCCACATTTAGACACTGTGAATCCTTATTCCTGCCATTGGACGTAAAACACATGGTCAAGGAATGCAATTTTGCGTGTTTTACAGAATAATTTAATATCATTAATTTTGTACTTTTCACAGTGTCTACGTCCTATGCGCTTGTTTCCTTGTCCTTAAATGCAGCTTCAAGAACGTTTTCTGAACAGTCCTTGCTTTCAACTGTATCACCACACGATGGCATTGCAACTTTGACTACAAAACTAAAGGTTAATAAATGTTGACTGTGAGCTTCTAAAGCACCGGCAACAAAGCCAGTGAGCTAAAACTTTTAAAAAAAAAACAATCCTTTGCTTTGCATGAATTTTACATTTAAGTTGAAACACACACAACTCAGACTCCTACCTGTTGCCCTGTACGTCCCAGCATTGCAACGCTGAATTCATCGTAATGGAAAAGCATCGGGACAGCCAGGAGACTATTTGTGTGTGTGTGTGAGTGTGTGTATGTGCACCGGGTATGACATCTTATCCCGATAATCCTCTAACGGGATTGGCAGCCATTGGCCTGGAAGGTAATAGATTACATTTAATGGGTTTACAGTAATGTGACGACAAGTTACAGTCACTGACATTTGATAACATTTATTTCAACAGGTGTTACTGAAGCTCTGATCTATTCATTTCATGACCATGTAGTAAATCACAGTTGCGCTGATATAAAATATGTCTATATCGGAGAAGTCCTCATTGTTGACTAATACAGCATATTAATAAACAATAAAAAATACCCTTATATACTCTTAAACATTAGAGTAGATACTGTAGTATATACCATTTTTAAAAGGATTACATAATACTTATAAATGCTTAATAAGAGATGAACCTAACAGTAACTTGCTGGAGGTTTAGAATCAGTCCTAATCCCCTGCATGGTTAGTTACATCCCAAGTTACGAAAATGTTGAACACAACAAACCACATAATGATGATATTGGACATAAATTCGTCCTAAAGGTGTCGCAAAAGGGACTCAACAAAATAAAAAAGTACTTTGAAATTACAGAAGTTGAACTTTTGGCCGGATCGTAAAGCAAAACAAACTGTGATTCTGTAAATATTTATTCCAGGTAATTGAACGTAACATGTAATATTGTTTTATTTCTGTTTAGTGCAAACAAAAGGATAGACAGAATGACTTAATTTAATTGCATGAGTCTGTGAGCAAAGTGCTTCCACTTCTGATACTGTGTCGATAATGTCATCGGTTGGCTCTTCTGCTCGTTTCATGGTGCCATTACCTCTTCATGTTTTCCCTGAGCATACTAGAGTGTGTGTGTAATGGGCTGAATGGAGGTTCAAGGTTGTGGGAGTCCTCTAATGGGTTTATATTTACCTGCCTGCCTCCAGAAGATGCTCAGTTTGTTCCATTAGTAAAACAGAAAATAATTCTTTGTCTGAATCAGGTTTGAGACCAAAACAACACAACTAGAGTTCTCAATCAAGAAACAGCTTGAATGAAAATGTATGTTTTGCAACAAAATTGTTTCTCTTTTTTCCACGTTTATTTAATTTTGAGAACACAACAAGGTAAATATGCATAACTGGTCCTTGTATTTTAACAGAATAACGTTTAGCTTTAATATAAATATACACCTTTAACAAAAGGTCGTAGAGGGAGATTCTTGGTGGATGTCGACAGTTTTTGGAGCTAAAAGCCTCCAGATCAGAGGCAAATCAGTGTTGGTTCTTGTGTGAAATCTGCAACGACAGACGAATCATGAACGAAGGAAAGGGTGCCTCAATGAACAGACTTAAAAAGGGGCTCAAACAAAAAGAGTGAAAAGGACACTAGGGTACATTTTCTACAAAATTTGATAATCTTCTATAGATCACGAAGATATGATTGATTTTAGTATTTCTTTCTTCCTCCACTTGCTTCTATTTAGATAATTTATTTCCCTTTTTCTTTGTTGGTCTGGTTCCACTCAACGGACCAATCACCAATGCAAAGTTGGCGTGATTGTCGCAGAGTTACAAAAGTGTTTCGGACACAGATCCTCCAAATCTGATGTTGGAAAGATACATTTTTCAGAGGCTCCTGCTGCATGCAGAGTCTTAAAATTAGGCTCCTGGTGGATGTTAAATCTTAAAGTGAGGATGAGAACATAAGCTTTGTATATACTTGCGCGTGGCACCGTGGCGTGAGCTATACGATCATGCACAAAGGCGTTTATGGTCAATGGGCTGTTCGTTGCATTATTCTCCAAAACGGCGTACAAATTAAATGAACTGTCAAGAAGCAAGAAAACAACAAGTGTAACCTAGTAGGGATTGTAATTAACTGTAAACTCATATTTCACATTCATGGACTACTTTATTGCCTTTATACAAGCCCTGTAAAGAAACAAGTCAAGTATTCAATGTATTATCAGGAAACAATGGTTGTTTATCTTGTAAATAATTTGATTTGGCTGCAAAATAAGACTTCCTGTTTCTAAAGTCTTTAAAAATTAATTGTAAAAAATCCTCAGACATGTAAATAGTTTTTATCAGTAAACTATTTGTGACAGGCAACCATTAACTAAGCTTTAAAGAGAGGCACCGGGTTGATGTTGAATGTTAAAGTTAGGGTCCTAGTTGTCTATCAGCCTTGAAGAGAAGCTCCTGGAGGACACAGAGCTTTAAAAAATGAAATTGATCCTCATCAACCTTTTCCCTGGTGGTCCGTTAAACAAGTCAATCCCCTGTCAGATTAATCATTGGTCACACAGAGGGCTCAGAGAATGGAAAGATGCTGCAGCAGGTGTGTGTGTGTGTAACTGTAGACTCTGACCCCGCAGGTTTGAATCCCCTCTTCCACCCCGGTGACAACATGTTGGCTTGGTGTTAATCTGCCTGATGCGTCGGCTGACATTTAACACGTAAGGTGGTGGAGGGAGACTTGCATGGTGCGTTTCTTTCTTTTGTGTGCCATTTCGTTTTCGTCCTGCAGTCTCCAGCTTTAGAGTTTGAAGGTTGATGTGTTTCCTCCGTGAAACCACCAAATAAACAACAGCGTCATTATAAATCAATCAATGCACATGTATCAGGAAACAGCTTATATGTACCTGCTGGTGAAAACAGACTCATCAGATAAAACTATTATGCATGTTAAAAGTTATTTTTGAAAGAAAAGGTTGCGAAGCGATAACCATAATACTGTCAAAAGAAGATTTAGTACGTCCCAATACAAGGTAAGGATTTTTGTTGGCCAACCAGGAAGTTAGCATCACTGGTTCCCTCAAGAAAACGCCAATGGGATTCTTCAGTTGGATTTTGGATTATCTCTGTGACAAACAAACGATTAGCTCAGCAAGATAATCTTCACAAACGAACACCACTTTTTATGATTTTTGAAGCGCAAATGGAATCGGCAGAAGTAAAAAGCTAACGTTAGGCTTTAAACTTAACACCACGGTCGTGAGTAATGACAACAAGGGTGTGAAGGCGGACTAGTCGGCGTGATGACGTTTAGTTGTCTCATTTAGCCACTTGTTAGCAACCACCTCTTTTAAGACACGTAAAAGCGTCACGAGAGGGGTATTTACTGACATAATGTTTCAGCTTATTTCATGCATCTAATCAAACACCCATTCAAAAAACTCATTGGCTTTGAGACAAGGGAACAGGAAGTGCAAAAATGCTGACTCATTTCTGGGTTTTAGGACTCGTTCCTGCAGCTCTGTATGTCAGGATGTCCTACTGCATGATGTTCTGACCCACAATCCTAAGATCACATCTAATGAGCTGCCGAGAGAGCAGAGACAGATGACAGCTCATTGACAAAAGGTCGGCGGATATAGCACTGACGTCATCATCCCAACTTCTCAAATGCTGACGCTTGGTTATAGGACATATAGGAACACAACTACGGAAAACACATCACAAACATCCATCACGTAACTTTAAGATAAGTCAACAATACTTTGGGACACGAACATCGGTCTTCTGGTTGAAAGTCCTGTGTTTGTTTCATCCATCAACCTGCTCTGCGTGGGTTATTTTGGTCTTTATGCTATGTGATTGTGATGGAAATTAATCTTTTTAAACCTCCTCGTGAGAACTGAACGTGATGAGAAAGCTCTCAAATGTCTTCGAGTATTTTACACACATTATTTAGCCTCCCCCATATTATTTTCGCTCCTAACCCCCCGCATCCCCTTTTCGCAGTTGTCCTCCTCCATCCGCCGAGGGACCAAGGCCAAGGTCCCAGCCTTGGTAGGTGCTTGGTAGGTGCTTGGTAGATGCTGCTGTCTCCAAGGAGGAGGGTTAAGTGGGGAGATCAGAATGACAGTACAGCAAGTCAGACATAAGATTCATTTGATAAGATACATTTGTTATTTGGGTTCGGTGAGTTCAGATGGCGCCGAGTTTGTGAGGTCAGGATGAGCCGTCTGCATGCACACAATGTTCAGAGTTAAGTGATAGAGGTTACATCTTAAAAAGAACAGCATGATTCACTCCCAGAGCATTTTCTACTGGTCTGAAAATGACGTAGATGGGATTACATCGTAGATACTTGAATGCCCGGTGAGTCAGAAGCCAAAGGGTGCCTTGTGCGTCGGTATTAGACGCCGAGGGACATGAGGGAATGAAGCAAGAGGGTCAAAGTTCAAGGCGCAATGTTTTAAAGAAGTAGTATATCCCAATTGTATGCATATACTGCATGAAACAGTATGTACTTTGTAAGGGCAGATGCAGTATGTAGTACTAAGGTTTGAGCTCAGAACGATAGTGCTTGAATGCTTGGTGAGTGCCAGGCAGGCAGGAACAGGTTTCAGGGTAAAGGATAAAGGGCTTCAGAGTTCAAGTACAAGTGCAGTTTCAGTTGCAGGTGGCTGGAAAGTTCAAGGCCCAATCCCAGTGTCCCCCCTAAGGCCCCAAACCCTGAACCCTCAGGGACTTAACCGACGTCCCCTGTTAAATGTGAGAGACTGTAAAGGCTTGAAATGGTCTAAGAAATATATTAAAGTAAAAAATATTATGATTTGAAAGTCCTGCAGAAGATGAGAGGTAATTTCACATAATCTATTTACTCGTTTTTGTCAGAACAGCTTCAATGACAAAATGAAATGTTTGATGAATAAATAAATATCCTCTGATTTCATGTGTTTTTATGTTCCGTCTTTAATACTGAACACCCATGTGCCATCCTCTTTGTTTACCTTTTTATTTTTATTAAGTCTCCATGCTTCCACTGGAAACCCAGTGTTTAACGTCACCTTGCTATGAATTGTGGGTAATTCCCTTGGGCAAAGTCTGCAGAAATGTGTACTTATGGAAAGGGTTCTTAACGGGCTCAAAATGTCTCTGAGAAAGCCTCAAACGCTCCACGATGGTATAAATACTGCAGGACTGATGAGGGAAATGGAGAACAGGTGAGCAGGTCAGGTGATAAAGGAAGTGGCTGGAGGTGGGAGTCAGGTGACTGGGACAGGTGGATAAGTGTGAGGACATCTGGTGCATAGGTAGAGAAGGGCAATGAATGAAATGGCCTGGGGATTGGTCACAAATTAAAGTATTGGACAAATCTAAATGTTGACCAGATGATAGCGCTAAAACATGGTTATTACAATTAATTCTGAAGGGAAGATGAATGTGTCCCAAATGTCATGGCAATCTGAGGAGCACCAAAGGCAGTGGGGTTCATCCTCTGGGGAACATGAATGTCATTTTTTCCATTTAAAAAAAAAAATAGAAATGAAAGGATATAAGAAGAAATCTTTTTTTTTTTTTTTTTACCAGAACTTTCCAAACGTTTTCTTTTCTTTACAATGAGCGTTGCTGCCTGAGAGCTGCTGTGTTTTCCTTGAAAGTTCAGCTTTTCGAGTTGGGAAGTTCTCATTGGAGAGCGATGATGGTGACGATGATGATGATGGTGTGTGTGTGTATGTGTCTGTGTGTGTGTGTGTGTTTGTGTGTGGGTAGGTGGGTGTGTGCGTGACGTGTGCGTGGGTGGAAGAGCGGGATGATGTTTCAATTATTGTTCATTTTCATGCTGCGGTGTGTGTTTGCAAGCATGAATGAGAGAATGATTGGGAGATTTCAGGTAATGACGTCATCATCATGTGTGTGTGTGTGTGTGTGTGTGTGTGTGTGTGTGTGTGTGTGTGTGTGTGTGTGTGTGTGTGTGTGTGTGTGTGTGTGTGTGTGTCCTTGGCTGACAGGATATAAAGTCGCCTGGTCAGTTGGAGGGACCAAAGTGGAGGGGAACAACAGAAATCTCTATCCAACAGCTGATCGAACTGAACACAGCAGAGCAAGAAAGAGAGAGAGAGAGAGAGAGAGAGAAAGGTGAGTCTTCATTATCTGTTTGATTATTATGATATTTTTCTTTATTCAAATTATATTCAAGAGCTGTGTTTTTATATTCTACTATATATTCTAAAATACTTTTAAACTAAAAGGAGGATAGATATAAAAAGTAAAAAACAACATAATAATAATGATAATGATAATTAGTTTTCCATATATATATATATATATATATATATATATATAAATAATATATAACACATCCAAACAGTGATTACAAAGTGCTTTATAAAAGGCCAACACAATATAATAAATAAAGAGTTATACAAATATGATGAAAAGAAAAACGTGTAAAAATGTGTCAAATATAATAAATATATAAATATAAAATGCATTCAATTTTATTTTTAATAACAGAGAACAGAGGGAATTTCTCAAACATGATTCTGTGGTGACAATGTGAAATTATTCATTTTTGAATTATGAAATATAATATAATCTACATACATAACATAACATGATGTGCATTATGCAATTTAAATGAACAAAGTTATTTGTTTTCTTAAAAAATAACTTCCAGTAGTTTCAGTAGTCTTGTGATCATAAAAGAACATATTTGGTGATTAAAAGGCAAATATTTAATGACGCGTTAATTTGTTTTTTTATTTCTTCATCTGAAACAAGAGGGCAAATTAAAACAGTTTTCTTGTGTTTGCAATATTAATCATGTCAACCCGACGTGGAGTAATGTTAGAGCGTATTATTGTGGTAGCAGTAAAAATATTTTCATGATTACAAGAACAACTGAAGTCCATACTTATGTCCTCTCCAGGCTGCCGTAGAAACCAGGGTTTTTGTTCATTTACTGTGTCAGTTGTTCATCGTTTTAGGCAAAAATGTCCCCATTATTGTATATTTTTAATATACCAGTGTATAATTATTATATTATTATTATTATTATTATAATATATTATATTATATTCTTTTTAAAGTGACATTTTTTTGTATTTCCATTTTTTAAGATTGTATTGTTTGATATTTACTCTACACTGTTTCTTATTTTGAAATTATGTAAATATATAACTTTATTTAGTGTTTCAACAATTAACACAGTAAAATATTGTGGTTGTTTAAATGTATTGTTTTCATGGATATTGGTAGTAATTGTAGATTTTTTTGTGTTATATTTTGGATGATTAATTCATTTACATTTACAATATTTACTTTTAAAACCATTATCGGGGCTTTGTAAATACAAATTGAAACCAAACAAATTAAGTTGAATGGATGTGTCACGAATGAGAAGCTTTTATTTTGAAATTACTGCAGCCGATCACTGACAGCGAATAAGATAACCGTGTACGCGTTGCAGAGAAATGTATCCTGCGTGGCTATTGGTGGCTGTGGCGGTTGTGGGCGTGGCCAGAGGAGACGTCAGTCAGTGCTGGGAACATCCGAGCTGTCAGGACGTCAACTCTGAGACGAGCATGATGGTAACACACACACACACACACACACACACACACACACACACACACACACACACACGATGTTTAGATCAACATCCAATTTATTAAATTGTTTTTGTTTTCAGCATTTTGAAAAATGAGCTCATCGCCTTCAAGGGAGTTAAACGAGAAGATTGTCTGGATGTTCTTAGCCTAGCTTAGCACAAAGACTGGAGGGAAACGGCTAGCCTATCAACACCTCCGCAGCTCATTAATTAACACGTTGAATCTCATTTGTTTAATATTTTGATATCAAGCATGATCAACTTCATGGAGCTTTAAGAATCATCTGTAAGCCAATCAGAAACATCAGAAACATCGGAAACATCGGAAACATCGGAAACATCATCAGAAACATCAGAAACGTCAGAAACATCATCAGAAACATCAGAAACATCAGAAACATCATCAGAAACATCAGAAACATCAGAAACATCATCAGAAACATCAGAAACATCAGAAACGTCAGAAACATCAGAATTGTCAGAAACATCTGCTGGTACGATGTTATAGAAAATCCAAGTTTAGTCCAAATTAAATAGAGTTTAATCAATGTGATACTTGCTTAACCAAATTAAAATTAATTAATAAATACATGTGCGTGCTGTCAGGACCTCCTAAGTAGAATGTAAACGAGGAGGGAAACCGTTAACTTTGTATTCATTAACAAGCAAAGTGTTTGTGAGCCAGCCAGGTAAAAGTCAGTTAGTTAGCTTAGCATTACTCACGAAGCTCTTATTTCTCCTCCTTTGAGAAAAACTTGTTGGCAGAATTAATGGACAAATAATAGAAGATGAAAAAAAAAAAAAAAAGTACAGTAAAAAACTTTTTCACAGTAAAGACACAATTTAATTTAATGGTTTAATTTCCTTTTTTCGTCGCCAGATCAGATTCCTTTTCAAACGGGTTTGAGTCCGTCCTTTAACTTCGTTCAATGAAAGTGAAACCTCTTCAAGTTTAAAGTTAATACTGGATTAGAATTAAAATAAGAGCTTTAAGTTTTTTTGCAACAGAAATTAATTAAATCTAGCTTTATATTTAAAAAAGCTTTCACTTCCCTTTAAGAAGCTTCTCACAGAGAATAATCACACAGAAAGACCTGAAATATGTCAAACTGGGCCAACAATTTAAACTTCTTCAAACTAAACATCACTTTAAAGTATTTAGTTGAAACATAAACCAGCACAGAAAATGACCTGACTCCAGTCAAACATTCGTCATGTGGATTTGAGTCATTATTAAAAACTTTGAAAAGGATTTTCAAATTTCAAAACAATATTTGACACAATGAAGAGATTTCTGCACATTTAAAAAAAAACAATCTTAAACTGATAAATTGTATTTGAATCATAATTTGTTTAAAAAACAGTGTTTATTGAGGTGGAAAATTAAATCTGGTCAACATTTGTAGAAGTTTAATCTGTTTGACATTTCAAGCTGTTTAAATTTCAGTCTGACACGAATGTGTAAAGAAATGTTTCGTAAAGAGTTTGTCTCCAACGATAAAGGAGGAGAAACAAAAACATGAATACTAGAAGTGCTGTGAATAAAACGAGATATATTTATCTGCTTCAACGTTTAAAGAGAAGTTGAATCTTTCTTGAATCGGGTTTAAAATAAATCCTCAGTGCAACCTAGCCAGAATATTAAATTATTGCCCAGCTTCACCCTAAAACCTCGTCCCAGGTCCCTTGAAAATGTCCAGAGTGTCCTCTGTTCGATGCAAACATCTGTCCTCTCCTCCTGCAGGAGTGCATCCAGCTCTGTCGCTCCGACCTCACCGCCGAGATGCCATTCATCCCGGGTGCCGCCCACCTCCAACCCCCTCCTCCTCCATCAGACCCCGAGTCTCTGCCTCCCCTCTCTCTTTTATCTCCCTCCTCCTCCTCCTCTTCCTCCTCCTCCTTCCCCACCTCCCCTCAGGCCAAGCGCTCCTACTCCATGGAGCACTTCCGCTGGGGGAAGCCCGTTGGGCGAAAGCGCCGCCCGGTCAAAGTCTACGCCTCCAACGGCGTGGAGGAAGAGTCGGCCGAGCTGTTCCCCGGGGAGATGAGGAGGCGGGAGCTGGCCGCCAGGATGATGATGGCCGCGGGGGACGAGGAGAAGGCTCAGGAGGTGGCGGAGGAGGAGGAGCAGGAGGAGCAGGAGCGGCTCCCCGGCGATGTCCACGAGAAGAAAGACGGCACGTACAAGATGAAGCACTTCCGCTGGAGCGGCCCGCCGGCCAGCAAACGCTACGGTGGCTTCATGAAGAGCTGGGACGAGCGCAGCCAGAGGCCGCTGCTCACGCTCTTCAAGAACGTCATCAACAAGGACGGACAGCAGCAGGAGGGAGAGCAGTGAGGAGGGAGGGAAGGAGGGAGGAAAGGAAGGGAGGAAAGAGAGGATAGATGGAAGAGGAGCAGATAGATTGGCCAACAAGTCCTTCAGATCAGGCCGGGGCGATACCGAGAACATAAAAATATTGCGATATTTTCCATCAAATATATCTCAATATCGATGTCGCGACGATATTGTAGTATATACATTGATGAGGCAAATGGCAGAACAGCTGGGACCAATCGGAGAACTTCAGAAAATTACATCACTTTTTCCTGTAACGCAGCCTTTGAAACCGATGTCACGACGTAGATGTAACATCGATATCGCCCGGCCCTTCTTTGGAATTCCCCTTCTGCAGGCAACCCTGTCTCCTAGAAAATTACGTTTTCATGCGAATAACGATTGTTTTTATGATCGATTAGTCTGCAAATTATTGCCTCAAATAATTGTTTAGTTTATAAAATCGCAGACAAGAGTAAAATGTCGTCAAATTACTTTTTTGTTTGTCCAACAAACTGAAAGATATCCAGTTTGCAATGATATGCAGAGAAAACGCATAAATATTCACACTATTAGACATCTTCTTGGCTCTTTTGGTAAAAAAAAAGACTGAATCAAGGATTTAATTGTCAGAATAGTGGCTGTAGATCGTAGTTTGAGTTAAATGTTAATAAAGTAAACCAGCTCACGAGTGAAGGGTTCCTTTCATGAATACATACTTTTCTGCCAAAGTCAGAACAGTTTTAATTATTTCACATGACGGATGTTTTTTGAGATTTAAACTCTTAATAAAAAACACAGAGAGATAATTTTAAAAGTTTTGATCACGCTTCAGTGGGTACGAGTTTATTTGTAAAGGATGGAAATTCTCAGTAAAAAGCAGAAAAATTCAGAATCAACAAAGTTTTATTATATTGACACAGAAGTATGTGGTCACCGTGAGGTCTCTTTTAATGCGTCTTGGTTTTCAGCTGTAAATAATAATGTACTGTAGTAACGTAACTTCTAAGAGACAGGGTTACAGCATGACGACGCTGGTGGTCAGTGTGTTCTGCTCCTCCGCGGTCGAGCTTTGGTTAAGTTCAGGCAACTAAAACTACCTACTTGAGATCGAGAATTATTGTTGTCATGATTATTAAATTTTTACTGTTACACACATGAATGACAGTAACTTCACCCGCAGGGTCCTGAAAGAGACAGAGGCCGAAAGATAAAAGGGAAATGTTTTATATATTGATTCATGTAAATAAATGTAAATGACATGAAAACATAAAGTTATTTGCAAGCAAAAGACACGAGGAATGTTTTTTTTTAAGATCTCTATCTGTCTGTCTATCTATCTATCTATCTATCTATCTATCTATCTGTCTGTCTATCTATCTGTCTATCTATCTGTCTATCTATCTGTCTGTCTGTCTGTCCGTCCGTCCGTCTGTCTGTCTATCTAGTGTAGTACCACAACATTTCCACAAGAGAGCAGCGCTGTACAGACACAACACAAGAGAACATGATGACAAAAAATATCCATTGTTTTAGTTCTGAGTGTGTTTTGATGCAGTCGAATAGTCCAAAAGATTACCTCCCAACCTTCTTTTCCTAACCACTTGACCTCTGTGGAAATGTCCCGGGGTCAAGGAAAGATGGGAAGGAGAATTCATGTTTAGAGAATCCGACTCCACTTTCACTAAGCTACGTAGTTCTGATGTTATTGACGTGAGTCTGCAGTGGTGAAATGTTTAGAAGATGGATGACAAAGAAGCTCATCTTAGATACTTCCCCCGTGTTCTTACAGTGTTGCGTTACAATGACATAAACAACCTGGTTCAAAGTATTACTTTTATTCACAAGGTTGGAATAGAAATGAAAGAAGGAATAGAAAAGTGAAATCAAGGGATTGTCACAGAGAGAACAAAGCTACTAAACTGTCTCATTGTTCAGTTTCAAACATGCTGAATTAAATACGTTCTCCCACTAACAATCTCTCATAACCCTCTTGGTTGTTATGGTTTATTTGCAGATTATAATCTGATCATAAGAATATGCAGACAATAGTTTATGAAACACCACACAACTCAGTGTGACCTAGAAGACTTGACTTGATAGTGTTTTATTGTAATGTGACAAAATAGTTGATTGAAAAGATGATAATTAAAAACATGACTCGTCCAGTTTAACCCTTTTATCAAAGCTTCTGTAAGTGAAGTCAAATCAAAGGATGAGGGCTGAGGCTGCAGTACAACACCAGAGAGAGCAGATCAATACGTCACTTTGATCAGAGCAGTTTGATCAGTTTACAGCACTTTGATCAGTTTACAGCACTTTGATCAGTTTACAGCACTTTGATCAGTTTACAGCACTTTTCAGCAACAGCAATATAACGCTCGTAGTTTGCCAGCAGGTTTAACAGATTATTGAAAGTTAATTTCCAAGTTATGTGAATGGTTATTTACATGATCTGCGTTTGTCTTCATGATCATTTGTTCTCGTGAACGGACGAATGGTGCGTCACTTAAATTGTTGTCGCCGCAAGGAATTATGGGGGGATTATCTCCTTTCCTTTCATAAAGGAAGGTGCAGTGCTTCCTATGCTAAAGGAGATAATAAAGGAAGCATTGAAGCTCCTTTCCTTTGCATTTATAGAATTCGATGCCGGCCATTAAGATACTTCCGGGTCATTTCACTCAGTTAGAACCTTCCTGAGCAAAAATGACTATTCGACCGCAGCCTTTGTATCAAAAAAAGAAGTTTAAATCCCGATACAATGAAACCGTAAAATGCTTCTAATCTGGCCTTTAAGGAATCTACAGTTGTCAATGAAGACAGCAGCCGTTATTCGTGTGATAATATTTATGGACACATCTTATTGTAATCTTTATTTGTGTACTGCTGCAGCTCCTCACTGGAGGGGGGCAGCACTGTCAGGGTGGGACGGACATCACCTCACATAAAGTTTTAAAATATGTGATTCTGCTAATAATAATAATAATAATTCAAGCTCATCTATTAGCCGTAATATTAAAATTAAAATAAAAACAAAGTTAGTTACAAGTTACAATGAAATTAGAATAATGTTTAAACATTAAGTAAAATGTTTTGTTCAACAAGATTCTTTATTGGAGTGGATTTTAACCCTCCCATAAATCTTGGGTCACTCTGACCCGCATGCATATGTGTGTATATATCCCCAAACCCCCCGTAATCCTCGGGTCACTCTGACCTGCATACATATGTGTGTATATATCCCCAAACCTCCCGTTGAGCTCGGGTCACTCTGACCCACATGCATATGTGTGTGTACATCCCAAAGCCTCCCGCTGTGCTTGGGTCAAAATGACCCTGTGTATGTATCCCCAAGCCCTCCCATTTATTTCTCGGGTCACAATGACCCGCATATCCCTTTCCAACCCTCATGCTGGTCTTGGCTCAGAGTGACCCGCGTACATATGTGTATGTATATTTCAATTATATTTAAAGCCTTTTGAGGCACATTTGTAAGTTGTGAGTTTGGGCTACACAAAATTAATTGCATTGAATTGAATTGAATGTAATATATATATCCCTCCTGCAGGCCTCGGGTCACTCTGACCCGCGTGCATAACTGTGTGTGTATATTTCTATTATATTTAAAGCCCTCTGAGGCAAATTTGTAAGTTGTGAGTTTGGGCTATACAAAATGAATTACATTGAATTGAATTGAATATATATCCCTACCGCTGACCTCGGGTCATGCTGACCCGCATATGTATCCCCAAACAAGTGCAAATCCCCAAGCCTTCCGGTGTCTTTGGGTCACTCTGACCCGCATACATATGTGTATGTATATTTCTATTATATTTAAAGCCCTCTGAGGCAAATGTGTAAGTTTTGATTTCGGGCTGTACAAAATGAATTGCATTGAATTGAATTGAATAAAATATATATCCCTCCCTCTGACCTCAGGTCACTCTGACCCGCATGCATAACTGAGTGTCCCCAACCCTCCCGTTGAGCTCGGGGTCACAATGACCCGCATATCCCTCCTTAACCCTCCCGCTATCCTCGGGTCACAATGACCCGCGTGGTTAACTGTGTATGTATATTATTATTATATTTAAAGCCCTCTGAGGAAAATTTGTTAGTTGTGAGTTCGGGCTATACAAAATGAATTGCATTGAATTGAATATAATATATATCCCTCCCGCTCTCCTTGGGTCACTCTGACCCTGTGTGTATGTCCCCAAACCTCCCGTTTTCCTCTGGTCACTCCGACCCTGTGTATGTATCCCCAACCCTCCCGTTTTCCTCGGGTCAAAGTGACCCCCATGAATATGTGTGTGTATATATAATAATTTATACATCTATATATCCCTCCCACAGTCCTGGGGCCACTCTGACAAAGAACAAGCCGGAGCTGCCCCCGGCACTGCTCGCAGCGAAGGACAGAGAGGTCTACTTGTCAAAGTTTGCCTTCACTACCACCACCACTCTGGTGTCCTACCTCCAGAAGAAGAACAGGAATGTGGTACTCCTGAGCACGCGGCACACAGAGGCTGACAGTATAAAAAAACGCTCATCATCCTAGACTAAAACTGCAACAAGAGGAGGGTGTTCCTCGAGCAGCTGGGAAAGGCACTTATGACTCCATTCATGAAAAGAAGGGGTTATGTCCCCCGCACAGAAGCGTCCGCGGCGATTGTGAAAGCTGCGCAGAGGGCTAGATCGCATGATCAACCCAAGGATCCAGCCACCGCCGCCATTTTTCACAGTTTTCAGGCGTTATACTCCTACAAAAGTTTTGCGATCAATTTCTAATTTGGTCAGAATGATCTAAACACCTTTATGATTAAAAGTTATCAAATGGTGCGTGTTCATACAACAACCTTAACGTTGTGTGGCAGCTCTTTCCCAGCTATTTCGTGCAGTTCGCCAAGAAAGAGGAAGTTATTGTAACTCCAAGGTACATCAGCCAATCTGCTCCAAATTTCTCATGCGTGATGTTAGTTCAGGCCTGAACACAATTCCATGGAACATTTTTCACTTAGTCATAGCGCCACCTACTGGCAAAAGGAAATTACACATTTTATACTTTGATGTACTCCTCCTAGCCAGTTGACCAGATCAGTCTCAAATTTTGTAAGTAAAGCCTTAACACATTGATGATACTTCATGAATATTGTGACTTCTCGTTGAACGCTGTTGCCGGGGCAACGCAATGCATCATTTGTCATTAAAAAATAAGCAGATTTCTCTGTGGCTTGGGATGGTGAAAACCTCATGGGACTTTCCACTCATGTCAAAGTTGATAGAAATAAATATTTGATATGGGTTTTGGCCTTTGCTGTCATAAATTGCCTCAATAGCGTTTCCCCTACATATATTAAATGTGTTAGGCACGTGTAACACATGAAGACTTAAAAAAAGTATCTCGGAACCATGCTCTAAACTGTACCGGAAGTTGGCCATTTTGATGTTTGTGTCATTTTTCCATTATTTTTTGCACATTTGTAGGCGCTATACTTTAATGAACTCTTCCCAGGGAATTCTTAAGATCCACTTCAAATTTAGTCAGTACGATCTAAAGACCTTTGTGATTCAAAGTTGTCAAAAGCTTTATATTTGACAGAACAGCATAGCCTTGGCTTGGCGGCCATTTTACGCGAATTTCCATTAAACAAACTTATTTAACTCCTCTTGACTTGCTTGAATCTGCCCCAAAGGTGGTTGATAAAAGTCATGGCTTGAGAATGTCTACAATCCAATATTCACTCAGAGTCATAGCGCCACCTACTGGCAACAGGAAGTCAGTGTTTTGTGACAACAGCATCTTATTTAAATGACATTTACATGATGTTGTTGACACTTGATATAGAGTAGTATAATGCTCTATAATGTTAATGCATGTTGTGTAGTGCCACACAATGGATACAGGAAGTGGTTGGACTGTTTGCAAAACATAATTTCCAGCGTCACTCCATGCAGGAAAAAAAGTCTAACTCTTCAGACATTCTTGGCCGTTACCCCGACAGCTTTAATTATTATTTTATCAATACATTTTAAATAGATCACGGCTCTATTTGAGATTCCTTTTACATCAAGTTTATTGATCCAGAAGGAAAAAGAGCATTGAACACAAAATACATAAAGACATAAAAACCTTAATTACAAAGAACATGAACATTTAATAGTTTTATGGCATGTTAGTAAATCATTTCTCACCCTGTTAGAATCAACATTAAAACTAAACTGACTCCAGCTCCATCATGTGAAACCAGAAGATGAACGTTGTTGATAACGACTGATTCAAAATTGATTTCTGAGGGAAAAAGCTCCTCAATGACTTTGTGTCTGAGTTCAGACATGAAACGAGCAGGGTCTCACATTTATCTGTAATAAACTAAAGAACAAGCAGAGAGTCAGGTTATTATTCTCCTGGTTACATTATTCATGAATATTAACTGTACATATTAATCTGTTTGTCAGTTGAGAAACTAAAGTGAAGCCTTGATTGGATTCAGGTTCAGGTTTTATCTTCTCTTTCTGTTTGTTACAAGCTAATATTTGTTTCTGTTATAACATGAGAAAAGGCTGGTGCTGATGGTAATAACGTAACGTTATACATGTGATATCAACTCCCACTGTTATTGAGAAATATGTGTCAATGAAGTGCAGAACTCCATCGATCCACAGGGACGAGCTGCAATAGAAAACAAAGCAGGAACATTTAAATGTGTTCATCTACTGTGATGATGTCATGAACACAACTCATCTGCAGAGTCACTTTAGGGTCGGAACACATGAAGGAACCAAAGGACAAACCTAAATCCAGGTCCTGGTGGAGTCCAGATCCACTGATGATCCTCTGATCAGGTCCAGAGGAACACAGAGATGATGGTGGACTCACTCTGAGTGCGATCACTCCCATCTGAGGAGAGAAGAAGAAGAAGAGATGAATCAGTGTCTCCAGAGACTCCCTTCATCAGCTGTCAGTCAGTGATGCAGCACATCCAGTAGAAAGAGCTGCAGGGACTTCAGTCCTTACAACTCTCATCTTAACGTATTGGAATGAACACACTGAGCTCCAAGCTCTCACACCTGCAGACACTTTGGACATTAGGTCTGTTCACTCTGCAGCTTTCACTCAAGTACACAGTGGACACAAAGAGCTGAGGGTCCTGAACGCATCATGACTGCATACACAGAGAGGTGTTCACTGCTCACTGTAATGATGGATTCACTGCTGTTAGGGTTCAGAGCTGATAAAAACCACAGTCTCAGTGACATGTGAATGACTCATCTCCTTGGAAAGATTCCACAGAGAGAGAACGGATCAGATCAGATTGACGAATGAGAACCTATATCTCTGGACATGTTGAGATGCTGTCAGCTGGTAAACAACGTTATTTCCTGCACACTTGAACACAACAACAACAGTCGTCTTCACATCAACTCAAACACATGATCACAACAAGCTTCTGGCTCATCTGATTGGCTGACTTTCTGTCCAATCCTGAAGCCTGTCAGCGTTCTCCTCTCACAGCTTCACTGAGGAGGTTTATAGGAAATACTGGATCTGTGTTTAGTTCAATACTACTGGAAGCAGCATGGACTGACTCCAACCCTCTACTGACCTCAGAGTCTCCAGTCTACAGTGTGGACTCTCCAGTCCAGCAGACAGCAGCTTCACTCCTGAATCCTGCAGCTTGTTTCCACTCAGATCCAGTTCTCTCAGACTGGAGGGGTTGGACTTCAGAGCTGAGACCAGAGAAGAACAGCTGATCTCTGACAACCAGCAGCCCCTCAACCTGAATAAAGAATAAATGATGAAGATTAGAATCCATTTATAATCCAATCAGATGTGTTGAGGTTTTAAATGTGTAGCTCAACATGACTATGTCCTAATCAATGAGCTTTTCTCTTTGTCATTGTGTTCTTGTGGCTCATCATCATGTCAGCCTTCTACAGACATCATCCACATGTCAGCACAATATTCATACACCTATTGATGTCCACACAGATGAAGACCATGCTGCTGGTCTCAGTCAGGTCTGGAACTAGAGGATCAACACTATATTGATTAGAGGAGGGAAATAAATCAATACGGCAAAGTATTTTGGTAATTTGAGGGGGAATATTGTATCGATACACGAACACCAAGAATCAACCTTTTATTAAATAAACTATTAATATAGTAATTATGGATGTCAGGATTAACTGTGTTTATATAAATCACTGTTTCATCAGCATAAAAATTTTATTCAGAGCAGAGTGTACGGAGGTCCCATTGAGTTACATTGAGGTGCGTTTAAGGTCCATTCAGTTAAAATGAGTATTGGACAAAAGTAAATAATAACATTCTCATGATGTGTTTGCATGTAATCTAGTCAAATGTAGTTTTGGTGATAAACTACAATAAATCCAGATGTTTTCACATGAATATAAAATAGATATTAGAGATGAATTATGAGCTGTTTAACTTCCTAACATGCTCTAAGTGCATTATTGCACTTCATTAACACTAAGAATGAAGATATTTATATTTGGAAATATGTTTTGATCTCTGTGTGTTCCTCTACCTGTGTGTTCTTAAAGATCAATATCAATGATCAGATATTATTTGTGAAAACACATTTAAATTAACAGAAAGCAAAGAAATATTTCTACTTCATCAGGTAAACGTTTTCAATTTAAAACAAATATTAGTTTAGAGGATCCTCTGTATACAGATGTGACCATTTTACAACAATTATAAACATTAATTTACTTTAACAACTAATAAGACATTTTCTACAGTTTCTTTAAGAAACACAAGTTTTTGTAACTGAAGATTAAATTTAGTTCAAGAAACTTGAAAATATAAACAAAAGGACATTTTGTACTTCATGTTTGTAAATTATGTTTGTACATAAATTATGTTCAATTATTAAATAAATATATAATATCTATAATAATAACAACAGAAAGTCAGTGAACTGACCTCAGAGTCTCCAGTCTACAGTGTGGACTCTCGAGTCCAGCAGACAGCAGCTTCACTCCTGAATCCTGCAGGTTGTTTCCACTCAGATCCAGTTCTCTCAGACTGGAGGGATGGACTTCAGAGCTGAGGCCAGAGAAGAACAGCTGATCTCTGACAAACTGCACTCCATCAACCTGAATGAAGAATAAATGATGATGATTATATTCTATTTATAATCCAATCAGATGTGTTGAGGGTATAAATGTGTAGCTCAACATGACTATGTCCTAATCAATGAGCTTTTCTCTTTGTCATTGTGTTCTTGTGGATCATCATTATGTCAGCCTTCTACAGACATCATCTACATGTCAGCACAACATTCATACACCTATTGATGTCCACACAGATGAAGACCATGCTGCTGGTCTCACTCAGGTCTGGAACTACAGGATCAATACTATATTCATTAGAGGAGGAAAAAAATCAATACAGCATAGTATTGTGATATTTTGAGGAGCGATATTGTATCAATACACAAACACCACGAATCAATCTTTTATTAAATTAACTATTAATATAGTAATTAGGGATGTCAGGATTAACTGTGTTTATATAAATCACCCACCCACAAGCCTCTTTGAGTAGCAGTCATGATAAGAGCTGGTCCACTTCTCTAAAGGCTAAGGAAAGGTGCTCAGTGCTTCCTTTCTCGTCTCCTTTAGAATAGGGAACACTGGACCTTCCTTTCTCAAAGGAAAGGAGTCAATGACGTCACACAATAATGACACAAACTTTCAGCAGCAACGTTTAAAGCGACGCAGCGTTGGGTCATCAATAACATCCACCGTCATTGTTTCACTGTTCACTGTTCACACGTTGAACACATCCTTCTGAGGAGAGCTGATTCTGTGTTGGACAAGAATCCTCACTTGAACTGTGCAGCAGTGAGTTTGTCACTGAATTCGTTTTCTATCTTATAAATAAAGTTGTGTTAAAAACAAACATCTGTAGTCTAGTGTGAGTGCTGTGGGATTCTCTGAGCACCACGCCCACTTTTCCTAAGTTCTTATGAACTGTCCTTCACACCTTTCCTTGACCTCATGACGTTTTCCATTGAGGTCAAGGAGAAGTGGTGAGGAAAGCATATAGGATGTCACCTTGTGGACTATTCCACCACAGCATCAGTGTGGATCAGAATAATATCAGCCTGATGTCTGCAGTTTAGTGTCAACACAACTTTCACATCATATTAATCTCACACAAAAAGGGAAATATGAACAAAAGGGAATTTTTAACATTGTGGATGTAAATTATGTTTGTACATAAATTACGTTAGATTAATGAATAAACATATAATATCTATGATAGTAACAGAGAGTCAGTGAACTGACCTCAGAGTCTCCAGTCTACAATGTGGACTCTCCAGTCCAGCAGACAGCATCAGTACCACAACCTGAATGAAGAATAAATTCTGTACCTTTCAACGTTCCTTCTTGAAATCGTTCAGTGTTTAACAATCTGTTCAGAGATGAAGAAGGTTCAGAGTGTAACATTTTAGAAAAAGGAAACTCCAAACACCTGAAGTCAACAGGATGCAGGTTAAAAAGTGTAAAATACAAAGAGTAAAAAAGAGCTCATTAATATTAAAGAAAACGTGGTACTGCTTCAATACAGACGGAGTGACTACACCTCTTAAGCTCCACCAGCGGCTCCATCCTGATCCAGCCTCAGTGTGGATCAGCAGAATGTCAGCCTGATATCAGCAGTTTAGTGTCAACACAACTTTCACGTCATATTCATCTCACACAAAAAGGGAAATATGAACAAAAGGGCATTTTTTACTTTATGGATTTAAGTTATGTTTGTTCATAAATTAGGTTCAATTATTAAATTAACCTTTTAATATCTATGATAGTAAGAGAGAGAGTCAGTGAACTGACCTCAGAGTCTCCAGTCTACAGTGTGGACTCTCCAGTCCAGCAGACAGCAGCTTCACTCCTGAATCCTTCAGCTCGTTGTCTCTCAGATCCAGTTCTCTCAGACTGGAGGGGTTGGACTTCAGAGCTGAGGCCAGAGAAGAACAGCTGATCTCTGACAAACTGCACTCCATCAACCTGAATAAAGAATAAAAGATGAAGATTAGAATCTAGTAATAATCCTATCAGATGTGTTGAGGGTGTAAATGTGTAGCTCAACATGACTATGTCCTAATCAATGAGCTTTTCTCTTTGTCATTGTGTTCTTGTGGATCATCATCATGTCAGCCTTCTACAGACATCATCCATATGTCAGCACAACATTCATACATTCATGCACCTATTGATGTTCACACATAATGTGTGTGTGTGTGTGTGTGTGTGTGTGTGTGTGTGTGTGTGTGTGTGTGTGTGTCTGTGTGTGTTCTTAAAGATCAATATCAATGATCAGAAATTATTTGTGAAAACACATTTAAATGAACAGAAACCAAAGAAATATTTCTACTTCATCAAGTAAACGTTTTCAATTTAAAACAAATATTAGTTCAGAGGATCTTCTGTGTACAGATGTGACCATTTAACAAAAAATATTAATATGAATTTACTTTAACAACTAACATAGGACATTTTCTACAGTTTCTTTAACAAACAAGTCTTTGTAACTGAAGACTAAATTTAGTTCAAGAAACATGAAAATATGAACAAAAGGACATTTTTTACTTTTATGGATGCAAGTTATGTTTGTACATAAATTATGTTCAATTATTAAATGAACATATAATATCTATAATAGCAACAGAGAGTCAGTGAACTGACCTCAGAGTCTCCAGTCTACAGTGTGGACTCTCTAGTCCAGCAGACAGCAGCTTCACTCCTGAATCCTGCAGGTTGTTTCCACTCAGATCCAGTTCTCACAAACTGGAGGGGTTGGACTTCAGAGCTGAGGCCAGAGAAGAACAGCTGATCTCTGACAACCTGCAGTACCACAACCTGAATAAAAAATAAAAGATGAAGATTTTAATCCATTTATAATCCAATGTAGCTCAACATGACTATGTCCTAATCAATTAGCTTTTCTCTTTCTCTTTGTCATTGTGTTCTTGTGGATCATCATCATGTCAGCCTTCTACAGACATCATCCATATGTCAGCACAACATTCATACACCTATTGATGTCCATAGAGATGAAGACCATGCTGCTGGTCTCACTCAGGTCTGGAACTACAGGATCAACACTATATTGATTAAAGGGATTCAAGTCAAAGTCTAGGAGGTCCAGTTAGAGAGAATGTTCTCATTAAAGGTCAGAACATCACAATAATGTCTAACTTGTCCTATGATTTAGTCCCATATGTATTGAAGTAGCCAACAGTTGAATCAACGTTTAGATGTAGTGAACAACTGACTGTCAGATCAAATTTAGAAAGTTTAATTTAATAATATCTCAACAATATTCATCATCAGTTTTCAAATTGAACTGGATCAATAATAAATATTATATTCTCTAATAATAAATACATGTTCTCTCATTTCAAGTAAAATAAGGGATATATAAAAAAAATACATAACAGAAAGCTTTAAAACAAATGTTTAAAAACAAAAAAAAAAATAAAGAATAAATAAATAAAGAAAAATGTCCTGCAGCTTTAAATTCAGTTCATTCAGGGTGAAGTGATGTCAACCAATAAAACCACGATATTATATTATTCTCATCTTCTAAAAAGAGAAACTTGTGTTCAGGGAGTTTATCTGGTTATTAAACCTCGTGTTTCAGCTCTATTCTCTCGGTTTACATCATTGTTGCTCTGTGAATTCATGAGTTATGATTCTGATCATATTGAGCTCTTGCGTTTGCACTGTCCACTCTGCAGATGTAATCCTGTTACTTTCCTTGCTGTGGACTAATAAAGGATTATCTAATATAATCTAATCTAATCTGATGAAGATCATCACAGTTCAGAACTTCACCTTCATTGAGTCTTTCTATCTGCTGTCATCAGATCTTCATCCTCCTCCTTCATCTCCCTCACACACTCTCCAGCCTCATCAGGACTGACATCAACTTCACTGACTGATGGACCACAATGTGAGTCCATCAGTTCAACTCTCAATCACTTCATTTCTCTACGTTCTGTTCCTCTAACAAATATTCTGCTTTTTGTTTTCAGGGACATCCTGAAACCTGACAGTCAATGAACTGACCTCAGAGTCTCCAGTCGACAGTGTGGACTCTCCAGTCCAGCAGACAGCACCTTCACTCCTGAATCCTGCAGGTTGTAGTTGTAACTCAGGTCCAGTTCTCTCAGATGGGAGGGGTTGGACTTCAGAGCTGAGGCCACAACTTCACAGTGAGCCTCTGAGAGTTCACAGTCAGAAAGTCTGTCATGACACAAATATAATAAAATATTATGAAAGAGGAGACTTAATACTGACTTCCTGTTTTGATGAACATTTGCTCTCCACCTCAGTGGTTCAGCTGATCTGATATCACTGTGTTTCACATGAAACAAGAACTTTCATTCCTGCAGACTGTTAATCTTTTGTTGAGGTTTCCACCTAACATGTCTGAGACACAGCTCCCCTTCCTCTCTATCCAGTTCCTTCAAGAATCAATTCATTCATTGACTTATCAAAGTGAAGATTAAACAAATACCTAGAAACATGGTGAAACTGTGGTACTGCTGTGTACTGCAGGTGAACTCTGATACTATCTCACACCTCTACCTCCAGCAGTAGAGCAGGAAGTGAGGCCCTGAAGCTCAGCCATGAAGCCTTCTGTGGTTTATTGATAATAACTTTTAAGTGATGTTCTCTCATTTATCAATACGTAATCCAATGTGCTTCTATACTCACTGAATGTAAAGTAAGTAAAAAAGATACTCTTGGTTTAATGTACTCGGCCTGATCAGAGTCAGAATAAGAAACAGATGATGCAACAATGGAAACAGTTAAAGAGACATCCTGACTGATGTTCCTCTCAGGAAGACCAGACAGGAACCTTCAGGGGGCTAAGAATCAGGAGTTAACTTCAACAAGTCTGTCATGAGTTGTAAGAGGACGTAAACAGCTTCATCAATGACGGCGATGTTTAGTTGTCTACAATATACGGACCAGGAGGTCAAAGATGCTCCAAGTGAAATGTAGAAACAGGGAGAGACAACAAAGAATCAAGCTTTTGGGTCTGAAGGCTTTTTGATCTTTGGAGGTTTTTGACATTTCTTTTCTTTTGAAGTCCTAGAGAGGATTTATTTACTTTTTCACAATCTTTATTTTATTATAAAAAAATGATGACCCCCAAGTCTGTCTCCACAAAGTTAGCATGAGGCCTTCTTGATGACTAAAACGGTTTTACTAGTCAGTAAACAGCTGATGTATCTCTGCTAGCTTCCTGCTGCCTCCAGGTTCACCTCCAATAATGGGAAAATTCAGTAAAATAAACCGCTGGATGATATTAGACCTGTACGTGATTAAATATTAATATAATGAGATAATTTGACGACTGCATGACGTTTTGTCGTTATTCAACACAATTAACCAACCAATGAGGTTCAATTATTATCAACATATTCAGAAATATGTTATTAGATAAATATTGTTGTGTAACTGACGTCACTGAATCAGATCTCTGATGTGATGACTTATCTCTGCTTGTGCTACAAATCACTGTGACAGCATTCAACTTTATCCAAGAACACTCACTTGTGGCCACAGTGCAGCAACAGTTACATACTCAATTTAAATAATGATATTCATATTAATAATAATAATAATAATAATAATAATAATAATAATAATAATAATAATAATCATGATAACCCTTTATCTGTAAAGACCCTTTACAAAACTACTACCTGCACTAAAAGTATTTCTCTGGTGTTGCAGTACTACCTGCTCAAACTAAATCCTCGCTCTACTTTCTAACGTGGTGGTAATTTCCAAACAGGAGACTAATATTACTTTTTGGAAATTACCTCCAATTTCTGAATTTCAACACAGTTTCGGACCGCGAGTAACCCGACCTGGGTGTTTTTTTCTGGGGTAGATTTAGTGATTTGAGGGTGAATGGATGATAAATGGATGCATGGATGGAGAAATAGAGGAATTATTATATGAATATAAAATATAACAATTATTAGAAATAAATAGAATAACTGTTCATTAACTTGACAGTAAAAACAACCAACTGAAACATCAATATGTTTTCACTCACAGCTTTTAAAACAACAAGAACATCTGTGACAAATACTACTGACTTATAATTTTGTATTAAACAACTGGAACACTATGTGTTTCCATTATTGTGTCCCTGTATTAAAACAACACGTCCTGTTTCAGGACATGAAGACATCAGCAGAGAAATGGACATGCTTACTTTGTACAGTGCTGGTCTCAATGGCTGTCTGTAGTCCAGCTCTGGTTCTGGATCTGGACATCAGCTCCTTCTCAGAAACATGACTCCTCTTCTTCTCTCTGTGGAGACATTTCTTTATTACTAAATGAAAGAGAGCTGATTTTGTCCTTTACTGTGTCACAGTGTCTTTGAGCAGCTTGAGTTAGTAATGTTTGAACTGAGGTTAGAAGGGGTGGAAATGTTGTGGTGGACCAACAGTCTAACACACAGCATGGAACAGTGGAGTATCAGGTTCAAGTCCACACTCTTTCCTTCTTCAGGTCTGTTTTCTGTAACTTTCGACTGTCAACTATCAAATGAAGGCATGAATTCAAATATTATAAAAACAGAAGTGGTCCAAATGTACAGTTGATCATTTCCTGTCCTGTTTCTTTCAGCAGAACAGTGCCCATGGACTGGCAGACCGGGGTGGTGGTTCCCATTTTCAAAAAGGGGGACCGGAGTGTATACTCATCAGGGTATCACACTACTCAGCCTCCTGGGGAAAGCCTATGCCAGAGTGCTGGAAAGGGGGCTCTGACCGTTTGTCGAACCTCAGTCTATGTACGACTGCAGTAGGAGCTGTGTTCGTATTCTCGGCAATAAGTCAGACACGTTCCCGGTGGGTGTTGGCCTCCGCCAGGGCTGCCTGTTTGTGAGTTTCACGGACAGGATATCTAGTAAGAGCAGGGGTGTGGAGAACGTCAGGTCTCGGGATCGCCTCTCTGCTGTTTGCAGACGATGTGGTCCTGTTGGCCTCCTCGGACCATGACCTCCAGCATTCACTGGGGCGGTTTCCAGCCGAGTGTGAAGTGGCGGGGATGAGAGTAAGCACCTCCAAATCTGAGGCCATGATGCTCTGCCAGAAACCGATGGCTTGCTCCCTCCAGGTGGGGACGGAGTGCCTACAGCAAGCGAAGAAGTTCAAGTATCTCAAGGTCTTGTTCACAAGTGAGGGTAAGATGGAGCGGGAGAGTGACAGGTGTGGCTGCAGCAGTAAAACAGGTGCTGCATCGGATTCTTCTTGATGAAGAATTTACCGGTCGGTCTACGTTCCGACCCTCACCTATGGTCACGAACTCTGGGTCGTGACCGAAAGAACAAGATCGCGGCTAAAAGCGGCCAAAATAAGTTTCCTCCGTAGGGTGGCTGGACTCAGCCTTAGAGATAGGGTAAGGAGCTTGGACATCCGGAGGGAACTTGGAGTTGAGGTGCGACTCCTTTGTGTCAAAAGGAGTCAGCTGAGGTGGTTCGGGCATCTAATCAGGATGCCTGCTGGGCGCCTCCCACTGGAGGCTCTCCGGGCACGCCTAACTGGTTGGAGACCCGGAGGAAGACCCAGAACACGCTGGAGGGATTATATCTCCCAGCTGGCCTGGGAACGCCTTGGGATCCCCCAGAATGAGTTGGAAAATGTTGTGGGGAAAAGGGAAGTCTGGGTCAGCCTGCTGCCACCTCAACCCGATCCCAGATAAGCAGAAGAAGATGGATGGATAGATGGATGTAACTTGTGAAATGGAGGTTCTCAGGTGTTTAGTTCCATAAATAAACTGCAGTAGTTTGTGGCTCTAAAACCCAGACGAAGATACATCTTAGTCTGAAACAGGATCTGCACTAATAGTTCTGCATCAGGAATATAAATCTTCAAGCAGACCATTTTGTCTTCATCCTCAATGCTTCATCTTCATCAGGTCAGCTGACAGTAAAACCAGTCTCTTACTTTGTGTCTGAGGGTCCAGGTTCATTACTGAAGTTCAGAGGAGGATAACCTTTGGACGCGTCACTCTTCATAGACAGACAGATGGATCCTGGAGACTCTGCTCTCTGTCTGGACTGAATTCTGCAAACATCAAGATGATTTTATTCATAATGAATCCTTGATAACAAAAATGACATTAAAGTAGCTCTGAATACACAAACTACTCTTACTGTCAATACTTAGGAGGATTAAAAGTGTGTATTAGTCCTCATAGATTACATCACAGCTCTCACTGATACTAGGAGGAAGAGTTTGATTCATGAAAAGTTTGTTAAATGTATAATTTAGTTATTAGTAGTCGTGTTTTATTCAGTCATCACACACAATACAATGAGTAAAGTCTATATACAATATGATTGAAAATACGCATAATGCTTAGATAGTTCTATCCTACATTCTCATCAATTCAGTAACCCTCAAGAAAATTAGATATAAAAAGAAAAGAAAAAAATATATTTCATTTAAACTTTTAACCCTCAGAAATAGGTTTACAAACAATCCCTTTGAAAGCAAAAAAAAATTAGATACCCATTCTTACATTTGTGTAAGCGTTGTTCCATAATTTAACCCCAACAATAGAGATACATCTGCTTTTAATCCCTTTAGCTTTTTGTACGGTAAACTTACAAACATTTCTCAAATCATATTTACACTTGTGTATTGAAAAATAACCTTCATACACAGTCTGGCAGTGACTTTACTTTAGCTCTGAACATTGTTTGCATTATTTTATAATATACCAAATCATTACATTTCATAACATGAGATTTTACAAACAATGGATGTTTGCTCATCGTAACCGACCTTATTTATGATATGCATTGCTCGTTTTTGTAACAAGACTGTTGAATTTATAAATATTTTATAGGTTAAAGGTTAAAGTGTTCTGTTATCAATAACATTTTAGTAAAAATTAAAACAGAAAATCAACAGAAAACTTTGTCAGAGGTGAAAATGAGTTCTCTTACTTTGTGTCTGAGGGTGCAGGTTCATTACTGAAGCCTAGAGGATAATCTTTGGACTGATCACTCTTCATAGATAGACAGCCGGAGACGAGAGACTCTGCTCTGTCCTCCTCTTCCTCCTCACAACCACTCATCTTCTGATCTGAAGTTAGTCTGAGAGATAAACAGTAACACTGACTGTGAGCTCACAACACAAGGATCAAGACAAACAAGTTTGTTCAAGAGTCACACACACACACAGACACAGACACACACACACACACACACACACACACACACACACACACACACACACACACACACACACACTTTGTGTTGACAGAGGAATAAAACTGCAGATTCATTCTAACAATTCTCTCCTCTACAGTCCACAGGGAGAAAACTGACTCTCAGACTTTGACAGTAAAACTATTAAATGTTGGATTAACACTCACCCTGCTTCAGCCTTCAGCTTCTCTCCTTCTGCTCCGGTGACTCTAACTGGAGTTTGAACTTTATCACTCAACACATCAGGCTTCTTTTCCTGTTCTCATGTACCTGGATCGCATGGTCACTGTGGCTCCGCCCCTCTTCATGTACAGGAAATAATGAGTTCATGTAGAAGTGTGTGGCCCAATCTCAATCTCCACCCTAAGCCCTCAGGGCTTTACTGACGTCACCTGTTAAGTGTGAGAGTCTGTAAGGGCTTGAAATGGTGTAAATACTAATGGGACAGCACTTTGCTGCAACATACCACGTTACCATGACAACGTAAAAAAAATGTTGTGTACAATTGTGGGTATTTATTTTATACTTTTTACTCCCTGATTTGAACGTCTTCCAGGCTCTTTTCCTCACGAGATGAGATGTCATTTCAAATAATCTATTTACTCGATTTTGTCAAAAACAGCTTCAATAACAAAACTAAGTGTTTGATGAATAAATATTTTTTAACATATATAGTCTCTGCTTGCATTCCTCTGATTTTATGTTTTCATGTCCCATCTTTAATCCTTAATGTTGTTGTGTAAATTTGTGTTGTGTAATTTATCGGGCTGAACACCCACGTGTCCTCCTCTTTGTTTACCTTTATTTTATGGCTCCATGCTTCCATTGGTAACGACGTGTTTAACGTCACATTGCTATGAATTGTGGGTAATTCCCTTGGGCAAAGTCGGCATCTAATGCTGACTTACGGTAAGGGTTCATAAAGGGCTCAAAATGTCTTCCAGAGCACCCTCAAGCACTCAACGGTTTGACAATGAGACAGCCCTAAACCGGGAGCGCGCCTCAAAGTCCGTGAGTCCGTAAGGGTGGAGATCGCGATTGGGCCTGTGTGTGTGTTTGTGAGCTCTCACACATCATCTTATTAATATGACGTGTTCATGAGCGTCTCTCGGCTTGAACAGGTTGAATTAAAATTAGCTTTGGTCAAAATGTTGCTGCATTATCTTTATGTTTGACTCAAGAACATAAATCTAAAAGAGCTTTCTGTGTAAAGAACAAAAACACAGTTTAACATCAGCTCCTTCATGTTCCTCTGGGTCTGGAGCTTTCTGCGTGACAGGAGAAAGTGGGTTCAGGTGAACCACCTTTCATCTGACCCTATGGCCCTCAAGAGCTGCTCAGGGTCGGGTCCTGTGCCCCTGACTCTTCTCCCTTCACACAAACACTTTCACATCAGTGTTCAGTTCCCATCCTGAAGGACTCTGATGACTCCATTAGAGTCTCATACTGTCACAATTCAGCCTCCTTTCTTCTTCTGCCACTCTCTATCTCACTCCCTTAATCAGCTAACTCAGTGCACCTGCTGGTCACACCCACCTTGTCAGCTCATCACTCTCACCTGCCCAACCTACTGCACCCACTTCCTTCAGTATTTAAGTCACAGCTTCCCACACAAACAATGCCAGATCGACCCTCCAGCAAATACTCTCCGACGGCTTTCCCGTTGCCGACCCTGCCTGTTTGGCCTTGCTTCTGCCCTGGAAAACCGCCATTGCCTTCTGTCCCCGACCACGGTAACTGCCCCAGCTTCCTTGGGCTTCTGTCTGTCTTTTCTAGTGATGGCGAGATGAAGCTTCCTGAAGCTTTGAAGCTTTCCATCCAATTGGTTCACTCATGGTGAAGCTTCATGGTGCTTCATTTGCTCTACTGCGCCATCAAGTGGACAATAAATGTAAAACAAGCAGAGTGATTATAATGACACCATGGCTTTGGTGTGTGAAGCTTTGAATTGAATAAATCAATGAATGATGTTTGTGATGCCAATATATAAATTATGAACTCATTAATATGGTGTCTGTCTTTATCATACAATGGCGGGGTCAAAAGGAAAGTGGAAAGAAATTGGGGAGAGGGTTGTGATGTGACTGTGCTTGCGTTACTAGGAACAACGTTTAATTCCTTTTTATTTAAAAATAACAACTTTTACACAGTGCTGGGCTTCAAGCGGTTTCTTTTTTTTGAGACAATTGCCATTGCAAAAAAGAAGCTTGACTATCACAAACAAAAGCGCAATAAAGAAACAAAATATGAATACACATTCAATAGAATGAAACAATAGAATCAAGTATATAAGAGTAGCATATACTTAAATGTATATATAAGTACACAAAATGATGTATAACTCAGTGTAATATGCACGTGTACTTGAGGTAGTAGTGTTTAGAAAGGTACTGATAGTAATACTTATGATTTCATTTAGATTTATTGATTATACAGAGACGGTTAAACTATATTATAAATCAACATCTTGTATTTTGTGAAAATGTGAACAGAGAAAGTCTGACAGTCTTTTCTCCTCATTTGTTCAATAATTTATTTAAATGCATCCCTATAATAACTTTGAGATCTGTGTTCACGTTGTTAGAAATGTTGATTTATTCTCAGTGATTGTGATGCATTCAGGCGTGTCTCTGTAACCTGATGATTATGATGAAATCATAGAGAAGACGCTGCAGAACTCCCCTGAGATTCTTCATGTTTTTAAAGCAAAAACTGTGTAATCTCAGCTGTTACAGCATTATAGTCTTATTAATATTATAACAAATATTTAATAAATGTAGGTATGAATGCTACATTTTGAAATCAGAAAATTCCTGAAGACTCAAACCCAGAACTTAATAACAACAAATACTTTCAGCTCTTAACAAAAACAAAATGTGTTCATACTGTTATGAATTGAATCATATTTTTGTTACATTTCACAATCCTCAAACATGTTTAGTGTCATATCAGTAATCAGATGATATCTACAAATTCTATAATATAACACAATTCAGTACAGAGTACATCAGTGAGCATTATTTTATTCTAAAATCATCATCTTAAATTAATTTCTCTTTGGATTAAATAGATCCAGTGTTTAAATGTAAACCAGTCTAATATAAAAGCAGTTATACTTTCATAATATACAGAACTACAGTTGATTTGATCAATGGGTATTCAGTATTTTAATAAACATCAGTTTTACTACAAGCAGGGAAACAGGACCATGTGTTGATCCTGCAGACAGGAGGAGACAGAGACTGTGGTCATCTCTCTTTTGTGTCTTTTGGTAAAGTTTTATTGTCTCATTTAAACATTGTCAAATGTAAAAACTCAAAGTAAATTCATGTTATGTCACATTATTCAGATGATACACTTCTTTTCATATCTATTCTTGAAAAGCCTTGTTATTTAGATTATAAATGTATATGTTCACAACTTCTTGGAATAATTTAACCACACGTGAACATAACGTGGATATTTTTAAAGGTTAAACATTAGTATTAAAAGAGAGCTTTGTGATTCACCATTGACATTTTCTTACCAAATGTATGGTTACCAAAGTTAATGAATATAGTTTAAACTGAAATGACAAACTAATATCCAGTCTTAAAATCATTTCAAAGTCATCTAGACAATTTGTTTTATGGTTTATGGCAGTTGATTGTCAGTACTTGTTTCTGTCTTCTACGTTGATCATATCTGTAAGTGATTGTATCACAATAACACAAATGTTTGCATTCTGGCTAATTACTGGAATGAGTACATATTCAAATAAAATAAAAAAAAAATAAAAGTACCAGAACACACAGACATACAGTTCTTACTGCATTTAGTTGCATAAATAGATGGTGTGCATCTCCATTACTCTTTTGTTTTGAATATTGAAAGTTTCTGGCATCTCAGGTGTCAGGAGTCCCTTCATCCTAAAATGAACTTGTATGTTGACGACATCTCACCGCACTGTCAGGGTTGGGACGACTCGGCCCACTGTAGAGAAAGAGATTCATGAAGTTCACGTGAGGTTGCAGCAGAGGAGGATACTAGTTCTGTTGGTCTTCCTCAGATTGGATGAAACTGATCTTAAACGTTTCACTTCCCTCTCTGAGCTCAGTAACCACGGCAACAGACAGGCATCACTGCTGAACCATGACAACAAACAGGTTTCAGTACTAAAGATAAAACATATAAACTGGCCTTCTTTTACTAAACCTTCAGAGTTACATAGTTCAAAATATTACAGTTAAGATGAAGATTGTGAGGATTTTATTGTTTTAACTATTTGAAGTATTTATTGTTTCAATTCAAAACCTCATACATGATATGTGTTTGTTCTCTTCACGTCAGCAGGAATCATCAACAGTCAGACTTCAATACTGACACATTTAAATGAATAATGTTAACTACTCAAACAATTTTTAAAAACTCATGAAATATGATTAATAACTTTAAAATCATCAAACTGGGAGAAAGATGGAGTCATAACCATTTACATTAAACACTGAACAAAAAATTAATAATTCAAGCTCATTCATTAACCGTAATATTAAAACTTCAACTTAAAAAAAGGTATTCATGAAATATAATGCAGAATAGTTACAATGAAATTAGAATAATGTTTAAACATTAAGTAAAATGTTTTGTACAGCAAAATTCTTTATTGGAGTAGATTTTCTTCAATTTATCAAAGCTGAAGACTTCAAGAATTGTTACAAATAGATTAAATTGTAAACATCAGACAAAATATCATTGTAAGCTCTCCAGCTACGGCATTCAGATACAAAACATGTTTAATGTAGGTTATTAAGGAACTCAAATGTACTTACAGTTAACATTCAGTCTGGTTCCTCCACCAAAAGGAGGATATTGTGATGTATAAAAAGACATTGTCTGCAAAAGACTGTCAACCACAGTGATACTAAGTCATTGAGCCGCCGTACAAAAACCTCTCACTGTAGAGAGACACGGCTCTCTGACTTTGACACAAAAAAACTCACCAAACACATTCACAGTTTACACAGTTCATGTAATAACTGGTTAAATTACTTGAAACTGATTAAGAAATAATAGATAAGGATTTAACAATATATTTGAGAAATTATTCCTGCCAAATGTAAATAATTGTCATAAATGCATGTTGCTTGTACACTATAATGAATAAATAAATAGTAATTTTGTTTCAATTTGACCCACAGTGATGTTGATTTTGGTGGCAGTGAATTAGGGGAAATTCACAAAAAAATCTAGAATAAAATGTTTCCATCAAACTCAAACTAAAGACTCATAATCAAGTCCCTGTTGGAGTCAGTCAGAGCATTTCCATAGAGAGCCACTTTGCATCAGCAGCACCATGCTCCAGTGCTCTGGGAGAGTTTATAGTCCTGAGAGTTGAACACTGGATGACTGACAGCTGTCTTTTATCACAACAGAAGACACAGAAATCCTCCTCATCAAAAACATGACTTTGATCTCCGTCCTCATCTGGACTCTCCTCTGCTGCTGCTTCACAGGTAAAGTCCAGAGGATCAAACTCCTCTCTATGAACATCCGTCCCACTGAAGTGAAGCCGACTAAACCGTGACGCTGCTTTATGTCTTTGTCTCTGTGTCCTCAGAGTCCAGAGGACAGGTCACAGTGACTCAGCCTGGAGCAGTGAGCTCTGCTGTGGGAGGCTCTGTCTCCATCTCATGTAGGACCAGTCAGAAGGTGTATTACAATTACCCAAACCACTATTTAGCCTGGTACCAGCAGAGAGATGGAGAAGCTCCAAAACTACTAATTCATTATACTAGCACTCGAGAATCAGGGATTCCAGCTCGTTTTATAGGCAGTGGATCAAACTCTGACTTCACTCTGACCGTCAGTGGAGTCCAGGCTGAAGATGCAACAGTTTACTACTGTCAGAGTTATCATTAGATCAACAGTCAGAGGGTGTTCACACAGTGAAAAAGCATCATACAAAAACCTCCCTCAGTCAGACTGAACAGAAACTGAACTGACTGCTGCAGCTGGAAGCTACTGAAGAGACTGATACACTTCACTGAAGACACACACACACACACACACACACACACACACACACACACACACACACACACACACAAACTTATTTAAATCCTAGAAAAGACTTCACACTTTACCTCCTGTATCAATTATGATAACTTTACGTATTCATCAAAACAAGTGTTAGTAAATAAACCAATAGATACAAATCTTATATATCCATGACATATTCCATTATAAATTGAACTTCTTCAATCAAGAAATGCAACAACATCTCAGACTTCGCATCTCAGAGTCACACATCATGAAATCAGCTTGTTTGCAGATGACAAACATTTATATATCACAAAATCCTCATCATTCTTTTTTTCAGTCCCTTGAATTGATCAATAATCAAAGCAGGTTTTCAACAAATTGGAGTTCACAAATTGGAGAAAATATTTTACTTAACCATCGCGTTTCCCTCGGGCCACTCTGACCCTGCGGTTGTGTTTTCTCCGAGATGTCACCTCACCGTTGTCCTCGAGTCACTCTGACCCGCATGCATAACTGTGTGTGTATCCCCAAGCCTCCCACTGACATCGGGTCAAAGTGACACTATGTATACATCCACAAGCCTCTGGTCGGCCTTTGGTCTGAGTGACCCACTTGCCAATGTGTATGTATATTTCTATTATATTTAACCTGTTCTACCCTCCGAGGCACATTTGTAAGTTGTGAGTTCGGGCTTTGCAAAATGAATTGCATTGCATTGAATTGAATTGAATATATGTCCCTCCCTCCAACCTCGGGTCAAAATGACCTTGTGTGTATATCCCCAACCCTCCCGTTGTCCTCAGGTCACTCTGACCCTGTGTATGTATCCCCAGCCCTCCCGTTAAGCCACGGGTCAGAGTGACCCACGTGAATCCTCCCCACCCTCCCGCATGACTTCGGGTCACAGTGACCTGCGTGCATATGTGTGTGTATACATCTCCCCTATGTCTATCTATACACGGTCTACATCGAAATAAAGTTGTGTAACTAAAACTGTGTTGGAATCATTGTTCTACCCAAACCCCCAGAAACGGAAGAAACACACAAGTGGCCAATTCCACATTTAGTCATATCTCCACGGGGAAAACTACTACTAATATTATCTGTGGTCCACGTCCAGCCATGTGGTGTCATTGGTGGTGGTGCTGCTGGTTGTGCTAGTTGTGCTGGTTGTGCTGGTTGTGGCGGTGGTGCTGGTTGCGTTGGTGGTGCTGGGAATGCCTTATCAGCGGAACAAGAGGAGGGTGTTCCTCGAGCATCTGGGAAAGGCGCTTGTGACTCCATTTATGGAAAGAAGGGGGCATCTCCCCTCCACAGAAGCGTCCGCGGCGGTTGTGAAAGCTGCGTAGAGGGCTAGATCGTGTGATCAACCCGAGGATCCAGCTGCCGTGCCACCCAGGGCAAGTAAGCGGAAGAGGTGTCAGATCTGCCCCCCAAAGGACTGTAAAACCCACACCCACTACAGGTGTAAGACATACATCTGCAAAGGCTGTGCACTCCCATACTGTCCTGCATGTGCGTGCTAAGGGGGGCAGGGGGGTATACACACATATGCATGCGTGTCAGAGTGACCCCAGCCCAAAGGGAGGGATGCGCGGGATGAGGACAAGGCGAAGGTTAAGTAAATCCTCTTACTGACAGAAATAAAATACAGAAGCATTTAAACAATTCATCAAAATTACAACAATTTTATTCTCACCCGTGCAGATAATTCTTATTTTTGTAGCCTACTGACAGTTATACTGACACTGAAATATATAATGGACAGTAATTATGTTCATAGTGCTCAAAGATTTGAAAAAAATCTAAAAAACTTGAAAGCAACTTCCCATATAACAACTAATGCTCTGGCTGTTGTATTGTAATGAATTTGTGTTAAAATAATAGACCTTATCAAACCCATTGTGATGCAGCAGTTATGCAAAGTGCCACAACGCAAGAAACATATTTTTTACTTTCAAAACAAGGACAAGGTTTTCTATTAGACATGTTATTTCATATAATACCAAGGATGTTGCTTATTCGTGAAAAAAGTCCTAATGACAAAAATGTGTGAGAAAGGTCAACCATCACCTGAAACAGAGAATGAATGATCATTTAAGTTTAATGAGGCAAAGATACTTTCATTGAACTCATTTAAAATTATTTTTATACATTTTCTCATTGTATCCCTTCTTACAGATATAAATAGCTGAAAATGTGTAAAACAAATCTGGAAAAAGGGTAAATAATGTGTAAATTAAATTGTCTTGAGGTTATTATACCTTTGGGTTTATTTTTATAATGTGATATTAGTTTATATGCTGTATATCGTTTCATTTTCAAACTATGTTGTTATGAGTTATGTCAGGACACTGCTTATGGTTTATGGCAGCTGGATGTCACTACTTGTTTCTGACTGCTACATTGATCATGTCTGTAAGGGATTGTGTTCGGCTAATTACTGGAATGTCTGCTTGTTCATATAAGTATTCTCTGATTCTGTGTTGTATCAAGGACACTGGTACCAACAGACAAAGGACTTGATACACAGAAAAGTTTAAATAAAAAGTATTTACTTCAAGGCAGGGTTCAATACACAGGTAAGCAGACAAAAATGCAATTGTAAGTAATAAAGGAACTCATGGCTGATACTCTGATAAGACAAACTGGCAGAGGTAAATAATAAAACTGATACAATACACAATGAAAGGAATGACATAACGAGGGTCAGAGAAAAACAATCAGGGGCAGACACTAAAAAAGACAATCACTCAGTTTCTTACATGAGAGACAAAGGTGAGTATACCAAAATATAACGGGATATAATGACTGAAACAAGAAGAATATCCCATTAGAGAAGAGCGGGACATGACTTGTAAACCCTGAAGAAAGTTTGTAGATAATAAAACCAAGTAAACAGATCTTTATTTGAAAAATCGCTTGTTTTCTGTTTTCATTTTTTTGTGTTTTTGGAAATTGAATTGTGTTTGGAACTTGAATAAGAACAAAACATTAACATTGGAGAGGTGATGACGACAATTCTGTTTAAAAAGTAATAATGATTTAAATGAATCAACATCACCCAAATCGCCAAAGTAAACCAATTAAAGTTCTCTATTTCTTTAAACACTAGACTATTTAAATAGTCAAAGCTCTCATCAGTGAGGAGGAAACATCCTGATGTGTTGAGGACAGCTACAGTTCACTGACTATGTGTGTTTGCATATGTGTCCTGCCTCTCTGCTCCCAGCCGTTAAGAGGCCAGTGTTGATCAGTGGCTGTCCAGGCCTTTCAGAGACACTGACACGCCGGCAGCACAATGATGATGTCACTGACTCTACTGCTGACCACCCTGGGGTTCCTTGTTCAGGGTGAGACTCTCTTCTGAAAACTTTGGTTCACCACCATGATGTACTGCTGTGATGGAGAAACACTGACACAAGCAGCTTTTACCTTCTTCCATCTGTTCTCCGTGTTGAAAAAACGAGACTCTTCTGTTTGGATGATGATCATCTTTCTCCAAACTGGATTTGTCTCATTAACCCTTCTGCTCTTTTTCATGTTTTCCAGATTCATCAGGAGAAATCCTCCTGATTCAGTCTCCTGGATCTCAGTCTGTTGTTCCAGGACAGACTGTCTCCATCAGATGTAAAGCCAGTTCAAGTGCTAGTAGCAACCTTAACTGGTACCTTCAAAAACAAGGAGAATCTCCCAAACGTTTGGTTTATTCTGCTACAAGTCGTCAGTCTGGGATTTCAAATCGTTTCAGTGGAAGTGGATCTGGAACTGACTTCACTTTAACCATCAGTGGAGTTCAGACTGAAGATGCAGGAGATTATTATTGTCAGCAGAGTCAGAGCTGGCCGTTCACACAGTGATACACCGTCGTACAAAAACCTCCTCAGCTGAAGAGGAACTGATCGACTCACAGCTGCACAGAAATACAGAAACTTTAAGTTTGATCAACAATGAAGATGATATAACAGAATAATGTCAGGAAATACTTTTTATACCATAGTAAGTAATAATATTAATCTTGTTGAAAAAGGGTATTAATCAAGATATTTAAAATCTGATCAAACTACATATATTGTATCTGACTGTAAAAGTACACAAGTTAATACTTGGAACATAAACACTAGATCTTTGGCTCTGAAATACATTTACTTATATTTGTTTTAAGGATAATTTTTTAAGTAAATAAAATGTAAATTTAAGTTAATTTGATTGTTCAAGTCAAAAAGATAAGTATCCAACAAACCTAAACACATTGTCTGTATTATAATGATCTTATATTTATAGGAAAATACTTCAGTCAAGTTATATTTTGATTCATAATACTTTCTGGACACTTCTAAAACCATTTCCACATAACAGTTTCTACCAGTGACACACTTCATTTATGAGATACATGAAGTATATCTGATTTTCCTTTTTCATATTAAAACAATCAGCTTTGTTACAAAAAGGCTAATTTACAATTAGTGTCATGAATATTCTGAAGTCACAAAAGCTTGAAAGAATCTGGAAACAAGGAGGAATTTACTTCCATCACATTAAAATTAAATTATAAATTATCTGATTAGTTTTTTCTTGTCAAAATATAAATCTACATTCAACATGGCATTACATTAACTTGTAGATTCTTTCTAAAGAATTTGTCGGGCAATTTTAGAATCTTAAAATTTAATCTGACAGAGATTGCTCTCTAACATCTCTGAGGCCTTCACAGAACAGGTGTATTTATACTGAGATTAAATGGCAGACAAGGTGGACCCTAGTTACTATTTATGTGACTTGCAAATGTAACTTGAGAAGGCAATTGGTTGCACCAGATCTTTGTTAGTGGTTTCACAGTAAAGGAGGTGAAAAAAAAAATATGCACTCAACACTTTTCAGATTTTTATTCGTAAATACTTTTGAAATCCATGTAATATTTCACCAGACTTCCAAATAATGGACTATTTTGTGTTAGTCCATTCCATAAAATCTGACATGAAATACATTTTAATCTGTGGTTATACCATGACAAAATATAGAAAAGTTAAAGGGGGGTGAATACTTATGCAAGGCACGGTATATCCATATGTTTAATAAATATCAGTTTTAATACAAGCAGTGAAAAAGGACCATGTGTTGATCCTGCAGACAGAAAGGAGGAGACAGAGACTGTGCTCTTCTCTCTTTTGTTTCAAGTCTTTTGGTAAAGTTTTAATGTCTCATTTAAACATTATCAAATGTAAATACTCAAAATAAATTCATGTTATGTAACATTATGCAGATGATGAACTTCTTTTTATACAATCTTAAAAAAGCTTTGTTATTTTGATTATAAATCCATATGTTCACAACTTCTTGGAGTAATTTAACAACACATGAACATGACATGGATCTTCTTAAATATTAAACATTAGTAGTAAAAGAGAGCTTTGTGATTCACCATCAAAATGTTCTCACTATGTGTTTTCTTACCAAAGTTAATGAATTTCGTTCAAACTGGAACGACAATAAATAAATTTCCAGTCTTAAAACCATTTAAAAGTAATCTAGACATAATTGGACTTGTTACTATTTTGAATTTTGTGCATTGATCTGACTAATGTTCCTAATATATAATAAATATAGAAGAAAGGAAGTCAAAAGACAAATCACTTATATAATTCACATGATAACATCTTTATTGTTTTTAAATGTTTAAACCATCAACACAAGCAGGAAGACGTTAATGTTGAAACATGTCATGAGAGAAAGAGAACCAGAGAGAGAGTTACAGAGTGCAGACTGAGAGCAGTAGCAGAGTGAAACCAGTAGCAGAGTCCCAGTGAGGCAGGTCAGGACTGGGAACACTGGTCTCTCCTCAGTGTCTCTGAGCGCGGAGTCTGGGAGCCCTGGGTGGCCTCGCAGGTCACAGAGCCCACCTTCCTCCACTGGTCTGCAGGGAGCCTCAGGGTGCTGCTCCAGCTGTAGTGGCCGTCCTTCCCCAGCACCCCGGGGCTCCTGCTCTCCTCCCAGCTGCTGCTGCTGCTGCTGCTGCTGTCGTCCACCTTCCAGGCCAGACTCCAGTCTGAGGGGAAGCCCTTGTTGGCCAGGCACATGAGCGTGGCCTTCCCCTGCTGCAGCTCCTCACTGGAGGGGGGCAGCACCGTCAGGGTGGGGACGACTCGGCCCACTGCAGAGAGAGAGATTCATGAAGTTCACGTGAGGTTGCAGCAGAGGAGGCTACTAGTTCTGTTGGTCTTCCTCAGATCGGATGAAACTGATCTTAAACGTTTCACTTCCCTCTCTGAGTTCAGTAACCACGGCAACAGACAGGCATCACTACTGAACCATGACAACAGACAGGTTTCAGTACTAAAGATAAAACATAAAAACTGGCCTTTTACTAAACTTTTACGAGTTAAATAGTTTAAAGTAAAGATGAAGATTGTGAGGATTTTATTGTTTTAACTATCTTAAGTATTTCTTGTTTCATTTCAAAACCTTCTACATGATGATATGTGTTTGTTCTCTTCACGTCAGCAGGAATCATCAACAGTCAGACTTCATCACTGACACAATAAAATGAATAATGTTAACTACTGAAATACTTTTTACAACTCATAAAATTGTTGAATACATTTTACAACTCATAAAACATGTTGAATAGCTTTAAAAACAAGAACAAAATAATAAATATGTCGTTCTTTAGTCGCAATATCAAAACTTTAACTTTAAAAAATAAATTCTTCATGAAATGCAATGCAGAGAAGTTACAATGAAATGAAAAATAATGTATACACATAAAGTAAAATGTTTTGTGCAACAATATTTTTCATTGGAGTTGATTATAACCGAGTTATCAAAGCTAAAGCCTTCAAGAATTGTCACAAATATTACATTTTTTAAATATCAGACAATATATTGTCGTAATCTCTCCAGCTATGACATTCAGATAGAAAACATGTTCATGTAGGTTATTAAGGGACTCAGATGTACTTACAGTTAACGTTCAGTCTGGTTCCTCCACCAAAAGTCCACCACAGTGATACAAAGTCATTGAGCCGCCGTACAAAAACCTCTCACTGTAGAGAGACACGGCTCTCTGACTTTGACACAAACAAACTCACCAAACACATTCACAGTTTACACAGTTCATGTAATAACTGGTCAAAATGTTTAAAACTGATTCAATAATGATATATGTATATTTAAAAATGTATTTAATAAATGTTAGACATCTCTGATTAATATTAACTTGTCTTTCAGTGAAACAAATTGATGATTGATCAAGATATTCCTGAAGAAAAACTGTCCAACAAATCCTTCCAAATGTAAATAATTATCATGAACTCATGTTTATATATTTGATGAATTAAAAACAACGCTTTTGTGTAAATTTGACCCACAGTGATGATTTGTTTTGTAGTGAATTAGGGGGAATCACAAACCAAGCTAGAATAAAATGTTTCCATCAAACTGAAACTAAAGACTCTAATGAGCACTGACACATTCCTGATCAATACTCTGATGAAGTGATTGATCCATTGATAATCAGCATCATCAGAGTAATCAAGTCCCTGTTGGAGTCAGTCAGAGCATTTCCATAGAGAGCCACTTTGCATCCGCAGCACCATGCTCCAGTGCTCTGGGAGAGTTTATAGTCCTGAGAGTTGAACACTGGATGACTGACAGCTGTCCTTCATCACAACAGAAGACACAGAAATCCTCCTCATCAAAAACATGACTTTGATCTCCGTCCTCATCTGGACTCGCCTCTGCTGCTGCTTCACAGGTAAAGTCCAGAGGATCAAACTCCTCTCCTCTATGAACATCCGTCCCTCTGAAGTGAAGCCGACTAAACCGTGACGCTGCTTTATGTCTTTGTCTCTGTGTCCTCAGAGTCCAGAGGACAGGTCACAGTGACTCAGCCTGGAGCAGTGAGCTCTGCTGTGGGAGGCTCCGTCTCCATCTCATGTAGGACCAGTCAGAATATTTATAACTCTAACTCTTTAGCCTGGTACCAACAGAGAGATGGAGGAGCTCCTAAACTGCTCATTAAGTCTATTAGCACTCGAGAATCAGGGATTCCAGCTCGTTTTACAGGCAGTGGATCAAACTCTGACTTCACTCTGACCATCAGTGGAGTCCAGACTGAAGATGCAGCAGTTTACTACTGTCAGAGTTTTCATTACATCAACAGTCAGAATGTGTTCACACAGTGAAAAAGCGTCGTACAAAAACCTCCCTCAGTCAGACTGAACAGAAACTGAAGAGACTGATACACTTCACTGAAGACACACACACACACACACACACACACACACACACACACACACACACACACACACATCTAGTTCATTTCATAGAACAGACTTCACACTTCACCTCCTGTATCTCTTATGATAAGTTTACATTTACATTAATACAAATAGATTTAGTAATACAAAGATCCAGTACACTGGTAAAAATATATATCTCCATGATTTATTGAAACTTGTAAATTGACCCTCTAGTTTGATCTATCAACAAATGCACCAATATCTCAGACTTCTTATCTCAGAGTCACACATCATAAAATCAGCTTTTTTGCAGACGATGTCTTTTTATTCATCACAATATCCTCATCTTTACTTATTTCAGTCCCTTCATCAGATCAATGATCAAAGCAGGTCTTCTTGCTGCACTCACTCCTCTTACATATGTACAGCAAAGTCTTGTTGAAAGTTTGGAGTTTAAGTTTCTGATGCTCCTGTCCACAGTTTCTCCCATCCCTGTGCTGTGTACTCATCAGGAACACATTCTTGCCTTTCTTTGGCACATAGGATACCAGGTTCGTGTCAGCCGTGTATACAAACTTGGAAGAGTTGACAGGCCTGTTCTATGTAGTCAGCAGTTGGGGTGGGAGCTCATTCCCATCATGGTCAGCTTCCTCTTTAGGAGCTCCTGTCCCAGCTTGTTCGAGGTAAAAAGATTGTCGCATGTGATGTTGTGTCCACTGAGTCCCTGAGTCACGTCCAGAACAAGTCTCATTCCTTGACTTTTCTCAGGGGCTCCTCCTTCAGGCGTCCCTGTGTAGACTTGTAAGTTCCAGGCATTTGAGGAAGTGGCATCACAGTTAGCCTAGATCTTTATACCATATTTTGCAGATTTAGATGGTATATACTGCCTTAAAGGGCAGCGGCCCCTAGATGGCATCGGCTGCTTATCAACGGTGACATTAGGCCCAGGGGTATAAAACAGGGGTAGGCGTTGCACCCACTTGTCCCACACTGTCCTGATGGAAGCTCGCTTGTCTCTCTGCCGTCGAGCTGCTCTGTCGTCTCGGTTATCAAAGCGGAAAATCCTGGAAATCATGTGGAAGTTTTTCAGAGACATTGTTGCATTTAAAATTTCTCTGCCAGTTTCTTTATCCCGCAGTGATTCTGTGGATTCCCCTTTGGGCCTGAAGACTCCGGCAAGGATAAGAACCCCAAAGTAGGCATGTAAATGGGTTTGATCCATCTCCTTCCATCTCTCTCCAAAAACACGCCTTCCTTCTAAATTAGTACAATACAGAATATTTTTTCTGGATGAAATCTGGGATGAAAAGCTCAAAGGAAGACTTGATGTCCTGCACATGAGTAACTGCCATCAGTATTGGCCCTGGTTGCTTCCTGATCACATTGGCAGCCATGCGGGGCGGCTCATTTCTTGGGCAAGAAGACTATTCAATTTCACCACTTTTTGACATCCAGATTTCTTCACTTGCTAGCTGATGACGGGCTTGTTCTGGGCCTGGAGCTGGCTGCTGACGGGTTGGTCCTGGGGCTCGTCTTTGTTTTGGAACTAGCTGATGCTCAATCTCATCCTCTTCTTCAAAGTCACTGTCAGACTCTGAATTTTCAGAAATGTGATCCTCACATTCTGAAACCTCTTCCTCTCCATCATCATCGAAAGCTTCTCTCTCTTCCAAAATCAATTGGAGGCCCTCTGAGCAGAGAATCTTTCGGCCATCTTGATCATTTGTGATAAGGAACCACACGGGCAAAGCAATATTTATTGTGTCCCGCCCCCAATTTGCAGCTGGGATAGAGTATGAGCAAATGAAGATTGGTTCCCGCAAGACAGATTGTCAAATGTGAAAATGAGAGCAGACAGGTGTCAGTGTTTGAATTTTTCAACAATGTTGTAACCTTGTGCGGGAACGGCAGGTGCAGACACACAAAACTCACACTCTCTCGCACACAAACATACACACACACACACACTCACACACACAAACACACATCAGACACACACACACAGGAGGACAGAGTGAAGGTACACAGGACCTACAATTTCCACACTTTTATTCGCTCCGGGTCCAGTGGACCTGAACCTCCTGTATGTAATATAAATGTGTAGGCGGGGGTACAGTGTGTGGTCTTTGAAAATGTGTTCTGATACATGTTCTTCACGGACAATGAGCCAATGCCAATTAGTCCGAGTTTGAAAAAATAATTAATCGGATTATTTTTGTTTTGAGGAAAAATTACAATGGGTCCCAGAAAAGATTGTTTTAATTTATTACTCTACAAATCGTCAGTCTGGGATTTCAGATCGTTTCAGTGGAAGTGGATCTGGAACTGACTACACTTTGAACCATCAGTGGAGTTCAGACTGAAGATGCAGGAGTTTATTATTGTCAGCACTATAACGGCTTCCCGTTCACACAGTGATACGTCGTACATAAACCTCCTCAGCTTCAGAGGAACTGATCTGACTCAACAGCTGCAACGGAATTTAAACACTTGAGGTTTGATAACCATTCACTTATATGTGAGTTAAAATGAGATTCAGCATTTTTCTGTTAATTAAAGTTTTAGGATTATTTTTGACACAGTTTGTGTGTAAATAATAGTTTGCTCAAAGTAATAATCAAAACTGTATAATTTCAGCTCTTACAACATTGTAATCTAAGTGACATTATAACAAATAATCAAAACATTTAGTCGCAAATATTTAATTAATGCTTAGTTTTACTTTTTATCTTTACTTTGTAAAATGTCAAAAGATTCAAATTCAGAATGGAAAAACAACAACAAATAACAGGTCTTATACAAATTCATATTTTTTTGACTGTGTATTTTATCATCTCAGAGTCATACATCATGAAATCAGTTTGTTTGCAGATGACACATTTTTATACATCACAAAATCCTCATCATTCCTTTTTTCAGTCCCTTAATCTGATCAATAATCAAAGTAGGTTTTCTCTATAAACTCACTCCTCTTACATATGTAGGCTTAAGTTTGATCTACAAATTGAATTTTTAAATCTCAGGATGATCAGATATTTTTCTCAAGTCCTCTGACTGAGAGAAACAAAATACACAAGCACTTGAACTGTTCATCCACATTAAAATCAGTATATCCTCAGCGGTGAAGATCGTTCTGTATTTATAGACTATTACTTATATTTTCTCTTTTATATGAGGGACGTGAATGGATTGTGGTGAAAGAAGTAAAAAAAAATACATTCATAAAATTTAAAGCAACGTTCCATCTCAGAAATATTGTCCTGGTTACTCTGGAAAATCAACATACTTCACTTTCAACAGTTTTAAAAGAACTACTTTCTCTCAAATAAATATACCTTATCAAACCTACTGTGATTTAGCAGTTATGCACAGTTCTAAAACCCAAAGAACTAAATATAAACATAAAAACTGCCCCAAGCCCCTCTGCAGCCATGTCATGTCTCACCACCTGTCTTGGGGAGATAAAGGCGTGGATGAGCAACAACTTTCTACAGTTAAACAGTAACAATACCGAAGCCCTCCTTGTTGGCACTCCACACCAGGTTCAGTCATCCTCCATAACTCATCTCACCTTTGACAGTCAGGTCATACCCCTCTCCTCCACAGTTACCAATCTGGGAATTAGGTTTGACCCTCACCTGACCTTTAATGACCACATAAAATACCTATGCAAAACCTCCTTTTATCATCTTAAAAACATCTCCAAACTCCGCCCAACTTTAACCCTGTCAGATGCAGAGAAGCTCGTCCACGCCTTTATCTCCTCAAGACTGGACTACTGTAACTCACTGTTCACCGGGGTCGCTGCCAAGAACATCAAAAAACTACAATACATTCAAAACAGCGCTGCCAGGATCCTGATGAGAGTCCGGAAACATGAGCACATAACACCCATCCTACACTCATTACACCGGCTCCCTGTCTCATTCCGGATTGACTACAAAGTCCTACTACTCACCAATAAATGCATAAACGGACATGCACCTCCCTACCTACAGGAACTCATCACTCCCCAAACCTCCACCCGCACCCTCAGGTCCACAAACAGATCGCTCCTTCGGGTCCCCACCACCAAGCTCCACACCATGGGGGACCGGGCCTTTTGCTCGGCAGCACCGCGGCTTTGGAACAGTCTCCCTGAACACATAAGGGCAACACAGACACTGGACTCTTTTAAGACTGGCCTAAAAACCTTTTTATTCAGGAAGGCGTTTTTTACTCTGTGTTAAATCTGTCAGCTATTTCTTTCTTTATTATGGTCTGTTTTAACTATGTTTTTAACTACAGTCTGTTTTAACTATGTTTTTAACTATAGTCTGTTTTAACTATGTTTTTAACTATAGTCTGTTTTAACTATGTTTTTAAATATAGTCTGTTTTAATTATGTTTTAACTATGTACTATGTACTGGCTCTGTGCACTCTAAGATTCTTATGAATGAAGAGTGCGTTATAAATTAAATTTATTATTATTATTATTATTATATTTTTTTACATTCAAACCAAAGACAAGGTTTTCTATTAGACATGTCACACATGTAATAACAGAAATGTTACTTTTTTCTTGAGAAGTCTTTGTGACAAAGTATATGTGAAAAAGGTTAACCATCACCTGAAAGAGAATTAATGAACATAAACGTTCAATGAGGCAAAAATACTTTTATTAAACTCATTTGAAATAATTTGAATCAATATTCTCATCCAATCATTTCTCACAGATTTAAGGAGATGAAAAGTTAAACTGCATGAAACAAATCTGGAGAAAACGTTAAAAAGTTTGGAAGTTCAATGGTGTCAAGGCACTTTTACCTTTTGGTTTGTATTAGGAATACAACATTAGTGTCATGCTGTGTATAATTTACAATTTAAACTATGTTGTTATGTGTTATGACAGGACTTGTCATAGTTTATGGTTTATGGCAGTTGGTTGTCAGTACTTGTTTCTGTCTCCTACGTTGATCATATCTGTTAGTGATTGTATCACAGACACACAGATGTTTGCATTCTGGCAAATTACTGCAATGAGTACATATTCAAATAAAATTTCAAAAAATTGAAAGTACCAGAACACACATGCATACAGGTCTTACTACTTTTAGTTGCAAAAATAGATGGCGTGCATCTCCATTAATCTTTTGTTTTATATATTGAAAGTTTCTGGCATCTCAGGTGTCAGGAGTCCCTTCATCCTAAAATGAACTTGTATGTTGATGACATCTGACTTTACATAATAAAACCACCATCCTCCCTTTATTTAACATTAAAGTAGGTTTGTCTGGTTACACATGCTCCAATTTGAATTCAGTTCACGTTTAATGAAAACTTAAAATTTCACTTTACAAAACTTTAAATTTAGCAGTAAAACTGAAGTACTTACAAAGAGAAACAAAATATAATCTGAAAAGATGAAAGTTCATTACAGGATTCCCACATTTCTTTTTAATATAGTCAGCTAACATGATAGAGGTATTGTAACTTCACACTAAGACAAACTCAGTCTCAGAGGATTAAATGTATCTTCTGTGATCACTTAGCAGCAGGAGACAGAAGGCATTCTTGTAACAACATGCTTGGACACAACTTGTTTGATCATAACGTCTTTATTTTAAGTGTACTGTGAATTTAAACATTACTGCATGAAAAAAAAAATTTCACTTTGAAACTGAAATTGTTTTGCTGAAATAGAAAGACAGAGAGAGAGTTACAGAGTGCAGACTGAGAGCAGTAGCAGAGTGAAACCAGTAGCAGAGTCCCAGTGAGGCAGGTCAGGACTGGGAACACTGGTCTCTCCTCAGTGTCTCTGAGCGCGGAATCTGGGAGCCCTGGGTGTCCTCACAGGTCACAGAGCCCACCTTCCTCCACTGGTCTGCAGGGAGCCTCAGGGTGCTGCTCCAGCTGTAGTGGCTGTCCTTCCCCAGCACCCCGGGGCTCCTGCTCGCCTCCCAGCTGCTGCTGCTGCTGCTGCTGCTGTCGTCCACCTTCCAGGCCAGACTCCAGTCTGAGGGGAAGCCCTTGTTGGCCAGGCACATGAGCGTGGCCTTCCCCTGCTGCAGCTCCTTACTGGAGGGGGGCAGCACCGTCAGGGTGGGGGGGACATCACCTAGGAGACACCAATCAGCTTAGAGGACGGGGACCACGCGGCTGTCAATCAACCACCAGACACTTGGACACCTTTACTGTGAGAGAGTTGATTTTCTCCTTTAAGGAGTTTCTGTCAGATGTTTGTTCTGCTCCACCAGTCACTCACTCACACATTGTTTCACTTCCTTTAAGAAGCCTCTCATGTAAATCAGCACACAGAGAATCATCATACAGAACGACCTGACATATATCAAACTACACTGGAGATAAAACATTAATATGTGGCCCAATATTAAAACTTCATCATCCAAAACTTTAACTAAACATTATTTTAAAATATTTAGTGGAAACATTTACAAGTACATAAAATTAAGTGACAACAATCAAAAGTTTTTCATGTGGATATCATTCATCATTAAAAACTGCTAAAGTATTTTTCAAATTTTTAAACAATATTTTTAAGCAATGAAGAGCTTTTGCACATTTTCAAATATCTTTATACCTTTCAAATATCTTCATCTTCACTCTCTTAAAATATATTTGATATATTCTGATTCTGAATATGTTTTAAACACTTTAAGTTCGGTGGAAATAAAAAAGAACTTATAAAATATCTATAGAAGTTTTATGCTTTTAAAATTTCAATCGGTTTCAATTTCTGAATGACATGAATAAATAAATAAATGTTGAATAAAGCTGCTCTGAGTTAATCTCCATGATAAAGCAAGAGAAATAAAAACATGAATCCTAAAAGTGTTCCAAGAAAACAATATAAATTCATCTGCCTCAAACATCCAAAAACTACATTTACAACATTATTTTAGAATAATTAATTTAGTATTATTGTGCAAAAACTTACTTCCAACGTTCAGTCTGGTTCCTCCACCAAAAGTCAACCACAGTGATACAAAGTCATTGAGCCGCCGTACAAAAACCTCTCACTGTAGAGAGACACGGCTCTCTGACTTTGACACAAACAAACTCACCAAACACATTCACAGTTTACACAGTTCATGTAATAACTACTCAAAATGATTCAAACAATTTCAATAATGATATATGTATATTTAACAATATATTTATGAAATGTTAGACATCTCTGATTAATATTAACTTGTCTTTCAGTTAAACAAATTGATGATTGATCAAGATATTCCTGAAGAAACACTCTCCAACAAATCCTTCCAAATGTAAAAATGTATCATAAACTAGTGTTTATTTTATTATTTGATGAATTAAAAACAATGCTTTTGTGTAAATTTGTCCCACAGTGATGTTGATTTTTGTGGTATTGAATAAGGGAATATCACAAAACAACCTAAGATAAAATGTTTCCATCAAACTGAAACTAAAGACTCTAATGAGCACTGACACATTCCTGATCAATACTCTGATGAAGTGATTGATCCATTGATAATCAGCATCATCAGAGTAATCAAGTCCCTGTTGGAGTCAGTCAGAGCATTTCCATAGAGAGCCACTTTGCATCAGCAGCACCATGCTCCAGTGCTCTGGGAGAGTTTATAGTCCTGAGAGTTGAACACTGGATGACTGACAGCTGTCCTTCATCACAACAGAAGACACAGAAATCCTCCTCATCAAAAAAATGACTTTGATCTCCGTCCTCATCTGGACTCTCCTCTGCTGCTGCTTCACAGGTAAAGTCCAGAGGATCAAACTCCTCTCCTCTATGAACATCCGTCCCTCTCAAGTGAAGCCGACTAAACCGTGACGCTGCTTTATGTCTTTGTCTCTGTGTCCTCAGAGTCCAGAGGACAGGTCACAGTGACTCAGCCTGGAGCAGTGAGCTCTGCTGTGGGAGGCTCCGTCTCCATCTCATGTAGGACCAGTCAGAATATTCATGACTCTAACTCTTTAGCCTGGTACCAACAGAGAGATGGAGGAGCTCCTAAACTGCTCATTTATTATACTAGCACTCGACAATCAGGGATTCCAGATCGTTTTACAGGCAGTGGATCAAACTCTGACTTCACTCTGACCATCAGTGGAGTCCAGACTGAAGATGCAGCAGTTTACTACTGTCTGAGTTTTCATCTCATCAACAGTCAGTATGTGTTCACACAGTGAAAAAGCGTCGTACAAAAACCTCAAACACACACACACACACACACACACACACACACACACATCTACATTTCATAGAACAGACTTCACACTTCACCTCCTGTATCTCTTATGATAAGTTTACATTTACATTAATACAAATAGATTTAGTAATACAAAGATCCAGTACACTGGTAAAAATATATATCTCCATGATTTATTGAAACTTGTAAATTGACCCTCTAGTTTGATCTATCAACAAATGCACCAATATCTCAGACTTCTTATCTCAGAGTCACACATCATAAAATCAGCTTTTTTGCAGACGATGTCTTTTTATTCATCACAATATCCTCATCTTTACTTATTTCAGTCCCTTCATCAGATCAATGATCAAAGCAGGTCTTCTTGCTGCACTCACTCCTCTTACATATGTACAGCAAAGTCTTGTTGAAAGTTTGGAGTTTAAGTTTCTGATGCTCCTGTCCACAGTTTCTCCCATCCCTGTGCTGTGTACTCATCAGGAACACATTCTTGCCTTTCTTTGGCACATAGGATACCAGGTTCGTGTCAGCCGTGTATACAAACTTGGAAGAGTTGACAGGCCTGTTCTATGTAGTCAGCAGTTGGGGTGGGAGCTCATTCCCATCATGGTCAGCTTCCTCTTTAGGAGCTCCTGTCCCAGCTTGTTCGAGGTAAAAAGATTGTCGCATGTGATGTTGTGTCCACTGAGTCCCTGAGTCACGTCCAGAACAAGTCTCATTCCTTGACTTTTCTCAGGGGCTCCTCCTTCAGGCGTCCCTGTGTAGACTTGTAAGTTCCAGGCATTTGAGGAAGTGGCATCACAGTTAGCCTAGATCTTTATACCATATTTTGCAGATTTAGATGGTATATACTGCCTTAAAGGGCAGCGGCCCCTAGATGGCATCGGCTGCTTATCAACGGTGACATTAGGCCCAGGGGTATAAAACAGGGGTAGGCGTTGCACCCACTTGTCCCACACTGTCCTGATGGAAGCTCGCTTGTCTCTCTGCCGTCGAGCTGCTCTGTCGTCTCGGTTATCAAAGCGGAAAATCCTGGAAATCATGTGGAAGTTTTTCAGAGACATTGTTGCATTGAAAATTTCTCTGCCAGTTTCTTGATCCCGCAGTGATTCTGTGGATTCCCCTTTGGGCCTGAAGACTCCGGCAAGGATAAGAACCCCAAAGTAGGCATGTAAATGGGTTTGATCCATCTCCTTCCATCTCTCTCCAAAAACACGCCTTCCTTCTAAATTAGTACAATACAGAATATTTTTTCTGGATGAAATCTGGGATGAAAAGCTCAAAGGAAGACTTGATGTCCTGCACATGAGTAACTGCCATCAGTATTGGCCCTGGTTGCTTCCTGATCACATTGGCAGCCATGCGGGGCGGCTCATTTCTTGGGCAAGAAGACTATTCAATTTCACCACTTTTTGACATCCAGATTTCTTCACTTGCTAGCTGATGACGGGCTTGTTCTGGGCCTGGAGCTGGCTGCTGACGGGTTGGTCCTGGGGCTCGTCTTTGTTTTGGAACTAGCTGATGCTCAATCTCATCCTCTTCTTCAAAGTCACTGTCAGACTCTGAATTTTCAGAAATGTGATCCTCACATTCTGAAACCTCTTCCTCTCCATCATCATCGAAAGCTTCTCTCTCTTCCAAAATCAATTGGAGGCCCTCTGAGCAGAGAATCTTTCGGCCATCTTGATCATTTGTGATAAGGAACCACACGGGCAAAGCAATATTTATTGTGTCCCGCCCCCAATTTGCAGCTGGGATAGAGTATGAGCAAATGAAGATTGGTTCCCGCAAGACAGATTGTCAAATGTGAAAATGAGAGCAGACAGGTGTCAGTGTTTGAATTTTTCAACAATGTTGTAACCTTGTGCGGGAACGGCAGGTGCAGACACACAAAACTCACACTCTCTCGCACACAAACATACACACACACACACACTCACACACACAAACACACATCAGACACACACACACAGGAGGACAGAGTGAAGGTACACAGGACCTACAATTTCCACACTTTTATTCGCTCCGGGTCCAGTGGACCTGAACCTCCTGTATGTAATATAAATGTGTAGGCGGGGGTACAGTGTGTGGTCTTTGAAAATGTGTTCTGATACATGTTCTTCACGGACAATGAGCCAATGCCAATTAGTCCGAGTTTGAAAAAATAATTAATCGGATTATTTTTGTTTTGAGGAAAAATTACAATGGGTCCCAGAAAAGATTGTTTTAATTTATTACTCTACAAATCGTCAGTCTGGGATTTCAGATCGTTTCAGTGGAAGTGGATCTGGAACTGACTACACTTTGAACCATCAGTGGAGTTCAGACTGAAGATGCAGGAGTTTATTATTGTCAGCACTATAACGGCTTCCCGTTCACACAGTGATACGTCGTACATAAACCTCCTCAGCTTCAGAGGAACTGATCTGACTCAACAGCTGCAACGGAATTTAAACACTTGAGGTTTGATAACCATTCACTTATATGTGAGTTAAAATGAGATTCAGCATTTTTCTGTTAATTAAAGTTTTAGGATTATTTTTGACACAGTTTGTGTGTAAATAATAGTTTGCTCAAAGTAATAATCAAAACTGTATAATTTCAGCTCTTACAACATTGTAATCTAAGTGACATTATAACAAATAATCAAAACATCAAATGCTTAGTTTTACTTTTTATCTTTACTTTGTAAAATGTCAAAAGCTTCAAATTCAAAATGGAAAAACGACAACAAATAACAGGTCTTATACAAATTCATATTTTTTTGACTGTGTATTTTATCATCTCAGAGTCACACATCATGAAATCAGTTTGTTTGCAGATGACACATTTTTATACATCACAAAATCCTCATCATTCCTTTTTTCAGTCCCTTAATCTGATCAATAATCAAAGTAGGTTTTCTCTATAAACTCACTCCTCTTACATATGTAGGCTTAAGTTTAATCTACAAATTGAATTTTTAAATCTCAGGATGATCAGATATTTTTCTCAAGTCCTCTGACTGAGAGAAACAAAATACACAAGCACTTGAACTGTTCATCCACATTAAAATCAGTATATCCTCAGCGGTGAAGATCGTTCTGTATTTATAGACTATTACTTATATTTTCTCTTTTATATGAGGGACGTGAATGGATTGTGGTGAAAGAAGTAAAAAAAAATACATTCATAAAATTTAAAGCAACGTTCCATCTCAGAAATATTGTCCTGGTTACTCTGGAAAATCAACATACTTCACTTTCAACAGTTTTAAAAGAACTACTTTCTCTCAAATAAATATACCTTATCAAACCTACTGTGATTTAGCAGTTATGCACAGTTCTAAAACCCAAAGAACTAAATATAAACATAAAAACTGCCCCAAGCCCCTCTGCAGCCATGTCATGTCTCACCACCTGTCTTGGGGAGATAAAGGCGTGGATGAGCAACAACTTTCTACAGTTAAACAGTAACAATACCGAAGCCCTCCTTGTTGGCACTCCACACCAGGTTCAGTCATCCTCCATAACTCATCTCACCTTTGACAGTCAGGTCATACCCCTCTCCTCCACAGTTACCAATCTGGGAATTAGGTTTGACCCTCACCTGACCTTTAATGACCACATAAAATACCTATGCAAAACCTCCTTTTATCATCTTAAAAACATCTCCAAACTCCGCCCAACTTTAACCCTGTCAGATGCAGAGAAGCTCGTCCACGCCTTTATCTCCTCAAGACTGGACTACTGTAACTCACTGTTCACCGGGGTCGCTGCCAAGAACATCAAAAAACTACAATACATTCAAAACAGCGCTGCCAGGATCCTGATGAGAGTCCGGAAACATGAGCACATAACACCCATCCTACACTCATTACACCGGCTCCCTGTCTCATTCCGGATTGACTACAAAGTCCTACTACTCACCAATAAATGCATAAACGGACATGCACCTCCCTACCTACAGGAACTCATCACTCCCCAAACCTCCACCCGCACCCTCAGGTCCACAAACAGATCGCTCCTTCGGGTCCCCAACACCAAGCTCCACACCATGGGGGACCGGGCCTTTTGCTCGGCAGCACCGCGGCTTTGGAACAGTCTCCCTGAACACATGAGGGCAACACAGACACTGGACTCTTTTAAGACTGGCCTAAAAACCTTTTTATTCAGGAAGGCGTTTTTTACTCTGTGTTAAATCTGTCAGCTATTTCTTTCTTTATTATAGTCTGTTTTAACTATGTTTTTAACTATAGTCTGTTTTAACTATGTTTTTAAATATAGTCTGTTTTTTTAACTATGTTTTTAACTATAGTCTGTTTTAACTATGTTTTTAAATATAGTCTGTTTTAATTATGTTTTAACTATGTACTATGTACTGGCTCTGTGCACTCTGAGATTCTTATGAATGAAGAGTGCGTTATAAATTCAATTTATTATTATTATTATTATTATATTTTTTTACATTCAAACCAAAGACAAGGTTTTCTATTAGACATGTCACACATGTAATAACAGAAATGTTACTTTTTTCTTGAGAAGTCTTTGTGACAAAGTATATGTGAAAAAGGTTAACCATCACCTGAAAGAGAATTAATGAACATAAACGTTCAATGAGGCAAAAATACTTTTATTAAACTCATTTGAAATAATTTGAATCAATATTCTCATCCAATCATTTCTCACAGATTTAAGGAGATGAAAAGTTAAACTGCATGAAACAAATCTGGAGAAAAGGTTAAAAAGTTTGGAAGTTCAATGGTGTCAAGGCACTTTTACCTTTTGGTTTGTATTAGGAATACAACATTAGTGTCATGCTGTGTATAATTTACAATTTAAACTATGTTGTTATGTGTTATGACAGGACTTGTCATAGTTTATGGTTTATGGCAGTTGGTTGTCAGTACTTGTTTCTGTCTCCTACGTTGATCATATCTGTTAGTGATTGTATCACAGACACACAGATGTTTGCATTCTGGCAAATTACTGCAATGAGTACATATTCAAATAAAATTTCAAAAAATTGAAAGTACCAGAACACACATGCATACAGGTCTTACTACTTTTAGTTGCAAAAATAGATGGCGTGCATCTCCATTAATCTTTTGTTTTATATATTGAAAGTTTCTGGCATCTCAGGTGTCAGGAGTCCCTTCATCCTAAAATGAACTTGTATGTTGATGACATCTGACTTTACATAATAAAACCACCATCCTCCCTTTATTTAACATTAAAGTAGGTTTGTCTGGTTACACATGCTCCAATTTGAATTCAGTTCACGTTTAATGAAAACTTAAAATTTCACTTTACAAAACTTTAAATTTAGCAGTAAAACTGAAGTACTTACAAAGAGAAACAAAATATAATCTGAAAAGATGAAAGTTCATTACAGGATTCCCACATTTCTTTTTAATATAGTCAGCTAACATGATAGAGGTATTGTAACTTCACACTAAGACAAACTCAGTCTCAGAGGATTAAATGTATCTTCTGTGATCACTTAGCAGCAGGAGACAGAAGGCATTCTTGTAACAACATGCTTGGACACAACTTGTTTGATCATAACGTCTTTATTTTAAGTGTACTGTGAATTTAAACATTACTGCATGAAAAAAAAAATTTCACTTTGAAACTGAAATTGTTTTGCTGAAATAGAAAGACAAGAGAGTTACAGAGTGCAGACTGAGAGCAGTAGCAGAGTGAAACCAGTAGCAGAGTCCCAGTGAGGCAGGTCAGGACTGGGAACACTGGTCTCTCCTCAGTGTCTCTGAGCGCGGAGTCTGGGAGCCCTGGGTGGCCTCGCAGGTCACAGAGCCCACCTTCCTCCACTGGTCTGCAGGGAGCCTCAGGGTGCTGCTCCAGCTGTAGTGGCCGTCCTTCCCCAGCACCCCGGGGCTCCTGCTCTCCTCCCAGCTGCTGCTGCAGCTGCTGCTGCTGTCGTCCACCTTCCAGGCCAGACTCCAGTCTGAGGGGAAGCCCTTGTTGGCCAGGCACATGAGCGTGGCCTTCCCCTGCTGCAGCTCCTTACTGGAGGGGGGCAGCACCGTCAGGGTGGGGGGGACATCACCTAGGAGACACCAATCAGCTTAGAGGACGGGGACCACGCGGCTGTCAATCAACCACCAGACACTTGGACACCTTTACTGTGAGAGAGTTGATTTTCTCCTTTAAGGAGTTTCTGTCAGATGTTTGTTCTGCTCCACCAGTCACTCACTCACACATTGTTTCACTTCCTTTAAGAAGCCTCTCATGTATATCAGCACACAGAGAATCATCATACAGAACGACCTGACATATATCAAACTACACTGGAGATAAAACATTAATATGTGGCCCAATATTAAAACTTCATCATCCAAAACTTTAACTAAACATTATTTTAAAATATTTAGTGGAAATAAAAACAAGTACAGAAAATGAACTGAACGTTCTTCATGTAGTTTTCAAACTTGATTAAAAAATATTTTCAAGCTTCGATGCAATATTTGACACAATGAAGAGGTTTTACACATTTTCATGAGTAGATCTTTAACTTGTCAGTTAATTAAACAGTTTTAATTGAGGTGGTAAATGAAACAATATATATTCTAAACATTTGTTAAAATGTATCTTTTTTTAACTTCAAGCTGTTTAAATTTCAGAATGACAAGATGTATTCATCCGCCTCAAACATCCAAAAACTACATTTAAGACATTATTTTAGAATAATAAATTGAATGTGCAAAAACTTACTTCCAACGTTCAGTCTGGTTCCTCCACCAAAAGTCCACCACAGTGATACAAAGTCATTGAGCCGCCGTACAAAAACCTCTCACTGTAGAGAGACACGGCTCTCTGACTTTGACTGACTGATGTAAATCTACAAGCCCTCAAGATACAACTTCACCATTAAAGTTGGATAAAATGATTTATCCTGTAGTTATATGTTTTACTTTCTGAACAATTAGTTTTTTTAATTTCTGTTGCTGAAGTGAACTTTGTCTCTTGGTGCAAAATATTTCCCAAAACATTCATCAATGAAAGTGGAAAGAATACTACTTTTCTGAGTCTATTGAATATAAAAGCGTACAAAGACATATTACTCCTGAAATGATTAAAAAAGTAAACATTTGACTTACTTCCAACGTTCAGTCTGGTTCCTCCACCGAACGTGTACCACAGTGATACAAAGTCATTGAGCCGCCGTACAAAAACCTCTCACTGTAGAGAGACACGGCTCTCTGACTTTGACACAAACAAACTCACCAAACACATTCACAGTTTACACACTTCATGTAATAACTACTCAAAATGATTCAAACAATTTCAATAATGATATATGTATATTTAACAATATATTTATGAAATGTTAGACATCTCTGATTAATATTAACTTGTCTTTCAGTAAAACAATTTGATGATTGATCAAGATATTCCTGAAGAAAAACTCTCCAACAAATCCTTCCAAATGTAAAAATGT